>JAHBCN010003385.1:128199-219612 GCA_019359885.1 Listronotus oregonensis | reverse complement strand
AGTTCGATTTTAATGTCAAAAAGTAACGAAAATTCAAAAAGGGCAAAACATATTGATATTAAAAATCATTATTTAAAAGATCTGATATAAAAAGAGAAATTGAAATAGAATATGTATCATCTGAACAAAACTTAGCGGATATTCTAACTAAATCCTTAGGAGGTGAGATTTTTAAATACCTTAAAAGATAAAATTTATATTTTATAAGTTAGTATATTTTAAATGAAGCGATTTTCATTTTATCTTGTAACAGTTCAAACCCCGAGGGGGGTGTTAAGGTTTGTTAATAAGCTAATTTTGTTAATAAGGAATTGATCCCATGATATTATTTTTGTTATAGTAGTTGGAGTAAGAAGTATAAAAAGAAGAATAACTAGAATAAGTAAGGTTAGGTTAAGTTTAATGACGAATGACGACGCAAAAATGTAGAACATAATGTAAAATGTATTTTGTTAAAGTTTTTTAAAGAAAAGTAACGACTATTGCTATAAAAAAAGAATAACTGTAACAACTTGGAGGGGGGGCGATATAATAATTTTACTCTTAGTAGTAACATCAAATTCGTGAGCCATATAGAAGATTTAACAAAAAAGCTAAACCAAATTTGTTTTTGTATAGGAACCGTTACAAAATATTTAAAGGGAAAACCCAGCTTTCAAATATGGTATAATTTTTTGGGCATCAAACCCCTGGGGGCTTAAAACTTTTTTTATAATTCAAAAGCGCATCATTAAATCAACGAACTCAAGTTCGTTGATTAAAATACTATTTAAAATGCGGGTCCGGTGTATTTTTAGCTCCATTCGATTTGAAAAAAAAAAATTACAGATAAAAAGAACACATTTTGTTTAGTAGAATTCCAAAAAAAAAAATCCGAAAAAATGCTTTTTTTGCAGAGAAAAAATGAAATTAAAAGTCGAAAAATACTATTTTTTTTAGGTTAAGAAAAAGGGCCCAAAGAATTTGCGATGTTGTAGAATAAAAAAAAATTGTTCGACGGCGCATTTATGATAAAGAAATTTTACAATTTAATGAGGAAAACCTAACGACAACTAACCAAAACTAGGGAATAGTTTGAATGTTGTTGTTGGTTAGTTCTGATTTGTTGTTTCTATAAAAAAAAAAAATTCATTTCTGGTAAAAATGGGAAAAAAAAAACGTTCAATAAAAACAAATTATTAAAAAAAACGGGGCCTTTGGCCCTTTTTGAAGGGCAACCTCAACAAAAAAAAGTCTTTTTAAAAATTTTTCTTTCTCACTCTTTTTTTATTTTAGTCCGCCATATTATAAAACATAAATTTTTTACGGGGAAAAAAAGAAAAATTTTTTATTTTTTTTGATAAAGTAGTGAAAATTTCGTTTTTCCCGACCCCATGTGTTTATTATTTAACAAATAAAATTTAAAAAAAAAATTATATTAAAATATTTAATTTTTAATGGGCTAAAGTTCCCCCGGCCAAAAAGCCTTATCTACAATCTTGTCGAGGGGTTTTTAAAGCTAAAAAAATACTTACGACTTACGATATATGGCTTGTATATTAGCTTTTTTTTGTTTTTTAGAAATAAGCACATATATAATGTGAACTTGCATCATGATTATAATACAAGGACAAGTAATATTTGTTATACTTACAATACATCGATTAACTTTAACAGAAAAAAGTCCCTACTACATGAGAATTAAACTTTTCAATACAGACATACAAACATAATAAACCCAACTATTAAAAAAATATTTAAAAAGAAACTAAAAACGTTATTGATCGATTTGGAGCCTTATGGTTTTGGGAAAAGTATTTGAATGTGTGATTCTGATATTTTAAAATTATACAGTTTAGTTTTAGCGTGTTATCATCTTTAGGATTATTTGTTTATTTTGACGCCATTTCATTTCATGTTTTGTCTGTACATTATATATTATTGTATTGATTTAATGTAATTTGAAATAAAGAATATAAACAAACAACAAACAAATAGTATAAAGTCTTAATTTTATCAAATGGTGTACAATATGGATCTAATAGTAGGTGTACATAAAAATTGGGTTTTAAAAGTTTAATATTTAAGAAAAATGAATAAAATAAATCGACCTTCTGGCGGGGTAAAACAGTAACGTCACAAACAACTCTATCTGCGGACATGTAGCAAAAATCGAGGTTTACCACCCTTGCCCCAGGGCCACTTTTTGAGCAAAAAGCTATAAGAGGGGTGATCCTCACCTGTACAATCCATAGTTGTAACACAGAGATGGTGCTTCTTATCTCTAGTCTCCATGCTTTAAAAAAAGAAAAGGGTTTTAAAATTTGGCTTTAGCCAATCAGAAGCAACGTCGTAGCAGGTAAACTCCTCCCAACACCCAAAACAGATGGGAGAAAATGAAAAGTTTATTTTTTCAGAAAGTTTGTTAATTTTTGTGTTTTAGTGCACTTTAGTAGGAAGTCAAAATTACTTTTCTTGTTTTAGTGATACAGCGAAAGTAAAACAATGCGAAAAAAAATTAAACGAAACTCGATATTACCTCCTTCATAGATAAGAGCTTTATCAACTTGTTTTGACACATAATCTAATGTATAAAAAAAACCAATAATGTTAATAAGTGAAAACCCAAATATCTTGACAAACTGCTTTTTTTTTTCCTAAAATGTATAATCCTAAAAGCAGCTTAGTGAATTTTTTTTATTGGTAGTTGTTTGTTGTTCATTGTACAATTTACCCCCGGGGAAGTAAAACGTATGCCAAAGGACGAACGAATACACCAGGTACAAAATACTATAGGAAGTGTTACCTAATTAATAATGTGAAAAATTAAAGCTTTAAAATGCCAATAAAAGTTATGTTACAAAATTTATACATTGCACTAACCAAAACCACAAAACTAAGCTACCAGATATTTCAATATATTTAAAAAGAATTAAATTAAGAATAAATCTTTGAATCTGTATTTATTACCTTCTACTTATTCTGTTTACTTGTTTTCTCAGAGAAGAAGAAAAGGGACATGTTCTACCATGCATACAATGCATATAGGGAAAATGCTTATCCAGCGGGGAACTTATGCCCCTCAGTTGTCAGGGGCGTTACAGAGGGCTGACACCCAATAGGGGTGATATAGATGATGCCTTAGGAAAGTAAGTTATTTTAATGTTTAGTTGTTTTAAATGTAGGTGATCCACATACATTACCTTATATACATAACACATAGTACCTTTTTACATATTGAAATTTAAAAAAATATTTAATTATTCATGAATAGGGACCAGACATTGGAA
Source organism: Listronotus oregonensis (assembly GCA_019359885.1). Classification (NCBI taxonomy): domain Eukaryota; kingdom Metazoa; phylum Arthropoda; class Insecta; order Coleoptera; family Curculionidae; genus Listronotus; species Listronotus oregonensis. The sequence goes on along the minus strand of JAHBCN010003385.1, from coordinate 216,343 downwards.
AAAAACCCCATTACAATTTTGATTTTAAAAAAGATGTAAAAATATACCAAATTAAAATCCATTTTCCTTGGTATTTATGGTTTTTATTTTGGTTTTTTTTATTCAGTGTTATATAGTAGAATAATATAAAAGTCGTTGCAATAGTAAAAAATTTAGAAGATTTTTTTGCACCACAAAAGAATTAAACTATGATATTTTATAATGCTTTTATATAAATTATATAAAATAAATTAAAATTAAAATACACTTTTGGTTATATAAATTTACAAAAATTTGATAGCACCTCTATTAGGGTTCATATTTTAATTAACCACACAAAAATAGTGCTTTGTTAACCCCATATTTCAATTTCACTTAATTCTTAGGAAAAGCCGTTTTTCGAGTGAACTACGTTAAATTGAGGTTTCAAATAATATAAGTAAATTTTCAACTAAAATACTAGAAAAAAGTTCCTTCTATTGGACTGTTATACGTGAATCCATCTCTTTTATTGAAATAAGGGGACTAGCCTTAAAAATACAGGTTTTTTAAAATTTGAACTTGGCTAAAGGGGCACGGGGAAATGCACCAAGCTAGGTAGGTAGGTTTAAAAATGAGTGGACTTTTTACGTCCTCCACTCGACCGCTGGTCTATTGTGGCTCACACCTTTTTATATTTCTCCCAATATTTCGGACTGCTAATGAATTCGATACTAGATTGGGAGACACATTAAACTCCCCTTCTTGGGCCGCTACCGGACACGAGCACAATGTGTTCTGATGTGTTCTGGTGTCCTTGTCATCTGGAGAGTATGCGGGCAGACAATTAAATCCATCATGCCCTCCCTCTCCCCGGGCTAGTGACGTGGGTAGCTACCAGGTCCTTGGGTTTCAGGAACCAGATGTTTTTTCTGAGGCCGCCTCTCTGGCTTTACCCCATGAAAACGGGGCCTATCCGCTTTCTGTTTTTTTTCTTGGGACAGTCCCGAAGGCTGATGCCTAAGTACTAACGTACCGTGGGTGTCTTGTCCCAAAGCCAGGAAACCCTTTTTTCCTATAAAGGCGGTTTTTGTCCGCCTTCTGTTTGGATTCAGGGAACCATTCCTAAGCACCTGTTTGTTCGGGATGGATTAGCCCCTTCCCCTGAAACAGGCCCGGCGACTTCAGGGGCACTTTGAAACGGATTCACCCGTTTTGGTCAGAACACCTTTTTCACTTTCCACTTTCTGCTTGGAGCTAGGGAAGTAATATTCCACCACGGCGACCCTGCATTTCCGCAGTAAGGCTAGATATTAGGGTGGCCCCGTTTTCAGAGGGACCGTTGGAACACCTGTTTGGAGTTAAGCCTTGTGTTCATCCTTTGCTTCGGATCCCGTTTCATACGCTAGCCAAAAGAGTTGCCGATAATCAGCAACTCTATCCATGTTTCAAAAACCCCACTGGGCCCAAAACCCCAACGACGATGTGTGAACACAGCGGTTGGGTTGCTTTTTCTAACAAACGTGGTGTCCTGCAGCTTATTTTTTTCCCCCCTATCATAAGTTTGTTATTGTTTCACATAAAAGGGATGAGATTTGGTTGTAAATTCACATAAGCATTCTAATTACATGTGAAAAAATCGAGAAATTTATGCCAATTGGTTTTTTTAGATATTCGATTTGAAAATCGCCAATTTTTTCTACTGACTGACTCACTTGCTCTTTCATTGACTCATTAAAATTATAGAGCAGTTTCTGATTAAGCAAAAACTTAAAATTTGGTATGAACTTAGATTTCAGGCAAACTAAAGAAAAAATTCTAATAATTGAATATTTTTACTGAAATTTTCCCTTTAAACCGGGGTATTTTAGAAGTATGCAATCAGATTAGGTGACTTGAGTGTCTGAGGTCATAATTGTCTTAGAATATTAAATGCAGGGGGAGTTTATTCGATTTATTAAACTCAAAAGAAAAGGGGAAAAGATCCCACCAAATGTAAAATAAAGGGGAAAATTCCTATATCAAAATTTGGCTTTTTTAAAATTCCCAGATCTAAAATTAATTCAAGTTCTGACCACAATTTTTTTTTCTAATTAAATTACATATCCGACACTATCTTCTTATCTCGGTACTTTAAAAACTTTGCCTTCATGGTATCAATATTACGGGGCCCATCCTTCCTCATATTACAGCATAAGTGGAATTTTCCCACTACCGGACATTAGAAGCTAAATATGGAAATTTGTTCATTGACAAATGAACATAAAAAAATTTTTTTTTTCTGGGCACACATCGGGCCTGCGCCAAACGAATGAATTTACGATATTAAAAGAGCCTCCACCTGGCAAATTAGACGTCCGGATTGGTTGTGCTATATTTGGCCCTTTTTTAATAAATATGGGAGCTTTGTTTACCCTGTATTTTTTTTTTTTGAAATACGGGTTTTTGTATTATCATAATCTAAAAAACGGGGTAACCTGTAAGATACGGGGCATTTGGCAACTCAGGGCCGTATCTGGCCCAAAAATTTTGGGGGGGGGTTGGGCCAGTGTCATTTAATAAATTGGGAAATTTAAAAAAAAACGTAAATTTTTAAATGAGTTTTACAAAAAGAAAATATTAGGTTCAGGGTTGCAAGGATTTAAATCAATCAATTTTTTTTTCAGTATTTTAAAACTTTGTGTTTTCGTTGGGTCGATAAGAAATGCCAGCAAATGAAAAGGGGTTATACACATATTATATCGTTTTTTTAAATTTTTGCAGTTGATGTAATGTCAGATTAGTTTTTTCCCAAAGTAATCTTCTAATATTTTAAATTGCTCTACAACATCTGAAAAAGTGGCGTCGGTTTTTTGCAACCAATCTATGGCAATGGAAATTGGCTTAAGAATTTTGAGGTAATCTTCAGCACTTCTCTTTAAATGAATGTTTAAAATTTTTTTCCCCTGAAAAACTGTCAATTTTTTTCTTTGTGTTCTTCACTGATTCTAAAAAGTATGGGCCATGATTCGGTAAATACTTGCAAGCAGTCTGCAAGCAAAGTTCCATAACATCACTAGGTATGACTAGTTTTTTGCCCCCTTCTTTGGCATATGTTGCAGATGCAAAATGATTGTTCCTAAAGTACTTTACGATTTGGACTACATGCTCTTTTATATCAACGATTTCCAAATGTTTACATAATAAATTTAGTATATGTGTAGAAAGCCATATGCTATTCATTGAATTTATCAGATCCCTTTTTATTTCATTTGCATTGCAGTACTCACTGAAAATCATACTGGGTTTTTTAGTTTGTTTTAAGGGTTGCTGTTTTGTTAGGTAGTCGGATGTATGGGATGCCCAGTTGTATCTACAGTGTCGAATAGAAAGGAGGAGCCATTTTCTGCAGTAACTGTTGCACATACTATGGGTTCATTATGCACATTAGACCATTCATCAGTGAAAGAAAAACGTTACTTCTAGACAACCCCTTAAAGCATTTGCTTCTTTCTTGGGTATATATTTGATCAAGCAGTCTGCCTGACACACTTTTCACTGGGCGGTACATATCCAGGTCGCAATAGTGCTATAGCTTTCTTAACTTGGGATTCCCTCCAGGCAGATGAAACTGCTTTAGTTGCATAGAGGGCTCTGGCAATCTGCTTATCAATTTCTTTTTTGGCAGGCTTACTAGTACATACAAAAAAAAGACATCAGAGCCCAGAAGAAGTTTTTCAGTATTGCCCAGTATTACATTCTTTTCTTTTTTTGTTTACTGGGATTGAAGGGGAAACTGAGTGCGACTTTTTTGCTTGCTAAAAAGTTTTGTTCAGTTTGAATTTGGGGCGTATTTATGCTTGAAGAAAGGTGTACCTGAAATTTAAAAAAAACAATATGAGGCTTCAATTGTCTATAGATGATAGATGTATGTAAAGATCTAAGAAAACGCATTGGGTCTGGTGCGTTTTTATGTGTCACGCAATTTTATAATATTTACGGGTTCCCCAATTGTTTTCAATAAGTTTATTTTCTATTTTTATAGAATTTCATAAAAATAATTATTTTATTAAAAATACTTAAAACAAACCCAATTTTTTTATAAAAAATTTAAAACCCTTTTTATGTCTTTTCATGTTGTTACTATTATTGCGAGAGCAGACTAGCTCTCCATAATAACCTCTAAAAAAGTATAATTTTTTTAAAATAATATATAAATATCTTTATTCTGGAGAAAAGCCAAATAATTTTTTTTTAAAAAGGGTTGTTGTGTTGTCATAGTTACATACCTTAATAGTTATTTGGGATAAAAAAAAAAAAAAAATTGTATTTTTTTCAGAAAATATTGTTCATCCAAAAATTTTTTTGTTGCAAATAGTGTTTAGTTTTAAAAAAAAAAAAGTATCAATTCCAAAGCATTTTAAAAAATTGTGATATTCCATGACACATGTCCCACCAGAAACCAACACATTGATCACATTGTTGTAAAAATAAGTTTTTAAAAATTTCCAAAGAGGGAAAAATTTGGGAAAAAAATATTTCAACACCTTTTTTAAAAATTTAAACCCAAATAAAAAAAAGGGTTTTACGGTTAAAACTGATTGTGATTGTGATAACGTTGACGAGAATGACGAGTCACTATAAGTATCGATAGTATCGATGTCTTCATTATTTACATTTTTACTTTTTTCCCAGTGCTTTTTCATCCTCTCCACCAATCCTTGCATTTCCAAATTACTTTTTTTACATGTAGCGCGACATCCCGGTTTTCCCTCCGCTTTCCCCGATTTTTCTTTAAAAAACTGCCAGATAAGGTCTTTCTTTCTACCCCTTCTTTGAAAGCATATTCAAAAAAATATATTTTATATTTTACACAATATCAAAATTTTCAGTTAGCCATAAAAACAATGCTCCGCCCAGATCTTAACTAAGAAATGGCGCCCTCCCCGTTTTTCCCCCCCTTTTTTAGACCGGTAAATCTGCGTGTTCTGACAGGAATTTTGAAGAAAGTGCAAGTGCTTTCTCGAGGTAAATATTTAATATAAAGTTTATAAAAACGAAAAATATTAGTAGATAGGAGAATGTTTAAGAATAAGGAGACGTTACAAACTTCGAATATGTTTTTTACAAAAAAAAAACATGATTTTTTTTTTTAAAAAACGCGATTTTTGTTTTTTTTTTTAAACAGATTTTTTTTTCAAATTTTAAAAATTTTTAAAAAAAATAATTATAATAACAACTGAATATTTCTTTTTCTTTTTTTCGCAAAAAAGATTTAAGACTTCCGCAGTATCTATTTTAATTTTCTTTTTTACGCCTAAAAGAGCAAGTCCCGTTAGCCGCTCTTGACCAGTTGAATTCCAAATAGTATTTTAAAAATCTTGCGATGAAAAAGATCGTTCCGAGGAGGCTGTAGATACAGGTAATGTGGCCAGAATTTGCAACAAAGTATGAATATTAGGAAACAAAGATGCTGATAATGCATCAAGAGCCTTTTTTGCTAGAGGCAACTCAATAAATTTTTGTTTCCACAACTGTAATTCTGCAGATAACGTATCTGGGGCCATAAATTCCTCATAATAATAACAAGTCATCTATTTTTCTTTTGTGCTTCGCACATATTTGGCACTAGACAATATAATGATGAAAGTGATTTTTCGTGATTTGCAAATCTTGTAGATAGCTCTTCGATAAACTGATCAAAAAAAGGAATTGCAATTGTGATTCGAAAATATTCTTCTGCCGTAGCTACTAAGACATTTAAAGGATTATGCTGTCGTGAAAATATTCAAAATATTTTTATGCATTCTTCGGGCATCTACAGACTTTATAACAGATTCGGATTTTATAAAAATAATTTTTTTAAAATTTTTGATCTATATTCAGTCGATAGCCAGACCTTTCTAATAACAGTATTCACATGCTCAACAGCTCTAGAGATATCAAAATCCACAGTCTTTAGAATTCTGCATAACGTTAGGAGAAGCAAAAAAAAGTAGACGCTGTTAACATACTGATGATAAAAATCATTGCCCTAATAGCTCAAAAGGGGAAATGCAAAGCTTTTGAAGAAGTTTAAAGTCTTTTACTTGTTTTAATTTAATTTACATTTTTTTAAAATTTGCGATAGATTTTATTGTTTTGAACCCAAATTTCCCGATCAATATTATTAATTATATTCACACACTTTATTGTCTTTTTATGAAAAACAGTATACAACAATTTAATTGTTTATAATTCTACTGCAAAAAGATGTTATTACTGTTCAAAAAGGGATATTTTATATTAAAAAAACCCCACATTGGTCTAAATTTAAATTTTTTGGGATTATCCCTAAAAAAATTTTTTTTATTGGTATAAATTGACTAACTATAGTGTATGCATAGGTTTTTTTAATTAAACCTTTTTTTTAAAAAAAATAAAAACTAACAATAGAAAAAAAAAAAATTTTTTTTGTTTAAATTAAATATACTTATTGGGTAATAAATATTTTACCAAAATTACTACTTTTTAATCGCCTTATGCACTAATTTGGGGTTTAAAAAAGCAAAATAAATTGTTTTTTTTTTAAAATTATTTAAATAGTCATTAGGGATGTTTGTTTTCAAACCTTGAGAATACTAACCAAAATATAAATCCCTTTTTCACTGGGAGCCGTCAATTTACTAACGGAGGCAGCAAAGCTTCCGGGCTTTTTTGCCCAATCTCCCATTATCCCATTAGATTTGTTTCTTCTACAAGTCTGTTGGTTGATATATTCTTGTGGGCTCATTTTCGGTTGCCCAAATAATGTCTGTCTTTTGTAATTCAACGCTTTACCACAGGATATGGTAGGCTGTTTCTTCCCTCTATTATATGAGCCTATCTTGTGTAGGTGTCCTCTTAGGTTTTCGTGCCCTGTTAGCAGCCCTACTGTTATGTGAAGTCTTTTCCTACTTTGTCTGAGTAGTCCTCCCTTCGTTCTTTTGGATGAGCCATTTATGAAGCCTTTTCCATGTTTTGTTCTACTAATTTCACTAACCAAAAACAACCAAATATACCTAGTCAATTGCCATCAAAATAAAGATTATAGCTAAGCTTAAAGTGATAATAAATATTTTTTATTTTTTCTTATCTATTGATTGATCTTAATTGTTTTAAAAAATAATAAAATTTCAAAAAAAAAAGTTTTTAGATCATCAGCAGATTAAACCTCATGACTTTATTATAAAAACTCTTACACAGTGTTTTATAAATATACAGCTTCCCATAAAATTTTATAAAAATTACAAATCATTTTTTTAAAGGGGTTCTTGGATGTTAACCCTTTTGAAAACCTTTTCTTAATTTTTTTGGGCCCCCAAAAAAACCCAGCAGAGTTGGGACGGAAACCTTCAAAAAAAGGAATCGATTTACAGATCCGGGTCCTCGTAAAGGAATCGAATCACCGATACGAATCACGATTCCTTTTTTTAAAGGGAAAACCGAGTCTTTTTTGTAGTTGATTTGGCTACCTACTTTCTTTCCTTGTTACGTCACAACCTGCTGGGTGACTGTTTTTAGCTAATGGTATAGGTATTTATTAAGTAGTCCATATTAGAAAACCGCCGCCCCTAATTGATCGCTTTAGTGATGAGAACATAGAAGCTTCTAATCTAAAATCTGCCCTCACTAATTGATGAGCAGTTTTTAAGCAAAAAAGTAAAAATTACATCTTTACACATTTTTTTTATTTCATGTACGTTTATTTAGGATGATAGTCAGTAAATGAAGAGAAAAAGCTGTAAAAATAAATCTGTTACGGTTCCCTAGTGGCGCAAATTCTTGGGTCTTCAGAATGCTTTCGAGCAAGTTTATCAACAATAACAGGTAGAAAAAACTAAATAGCCCCTCAGGCCCAAAAAATAGTTCCACTTCAATGTCTGCCAAAAATATTATGAATTAAGAAATTTTGTTTAGAAGAAAAATAGAACCTTGTAATCTACAAAAATAGTCCTTATAATTTTTTCCGAAAATCGATATTATTTTCGAAGAGATAACTGGACCCAAAGTACCCTCATTCAGCATTTATAGCCGTTTCCGGGTTCTGGAAAATCTGTAGAATAAACGCAGGTATGGATTTTTCGACAACCGTTTTGCGAAAAATAATTGTGCGAAAAAATGGTGGGGACCATTTTTGTAGTCCATTTCAGCGGGTTCCCGTCCCGGAATCGTGATAAACTTTTTCTCGCTCGAAAACATCCGACCTAAGAATTGCGCCACAAATGAAAACTGTACCGATTATTTACAGCTTTGGTGCTTTCAGGTCTTCAGTTACTGGACGATGACTTAAAATAAAAAAACAAATTAAATATAAATATTTTTTTATATTTTTATGGTAGTACTTATTATTACTATACAGATAAGGCCCACATAGTCAACTTTACCTTATTAAAGGGCAAAAAACCTTTGCCATTATTTAAATAGAAAAAACTAAGTTCATGAAGTTATGTAAATTATGTAAAATGAAGCAGGTTTTTTCTGCCAATTTTGCTACTTACCACTTCATGTATGTTTAACAATTTTAAGAGTTTGCATGAATACTCCTTAATTTCGAATTCTAGAATTTTGACAAATGTAATTTTTAGCTTTTATTAGAATAAAGTGGACTATCTCGTCACTTAAAAACACGTCTAATATCTCCATGGAAAGTCAAAAATAACCATAAATATTTTTGACGGTTTTAAAAGTGAGACTTTGTTGTGGAAACGTCACATCATGTAATATTGCTCAGTTTTAACTTGCTTTTAGAGATACAGTTTGATTTTCTAAAATCAGGTCGTCACCCTGATTTCACAAACGAGGAAATGTATATATCTGCATTTTGTTTACGGACGTGCCAATGGCAATGCAGCGGAAGCACGTTGTATTTACCGAAAAGAGAAACAATCTCCAGCGGCAAATACCTTGTGAAAAACATTTTTAAATATTTATTGACATCTTTAGAAACAGGAACTTTCTAAGAATGTTAATATCATCGGATGTTCGATCAAAATAAGAACCCTGAACTCGAGGATGTTGTGTTGAACAAATAACTGCTCTTTACAAGCAACAAAGCACCAGGAAAATTGGCCTGTTACTAAACGTAAGTCACCAAACAGTTCGTCAGAATTTTTTAGAGACCATCAACATTATCCATACCATATTCAAAGGGACAGGCATTGTTACCGGTTTGATTTGCCACGGCGCGCTTTAATTTTGTCAGTGGATAACTCAGAAAACAGCCAAAAATCCCGAGTTCATCAAATCTGCAAATCAAAATAATGTTTATCGAAAAGTCAAAAAGCTGTACAATAATTCGCAAACAGTACATGTTATGGTATTGCACGTTTAATTTATCAGTTGTACTAATAAGAATTATAATAATTATATTTCTTAACAAGACGAAAAAAAAAAACTCTAAAGGTTTACAAAACTTCAGTATTAAAGGGTGGTTCAAAAACTTTTCGTTATATACAAATAATATATTATTAAAACCAAGCTTTAAGAACAACAATAATATATGGGTCTCCTATAACGAGATTCTAACATCACAAGGCACTTTAAGAAATGTGGTTTCTCTGTTACAGTAAATTAATATGAGATTGTGTTTACAATAAAACATCAAAGAATAGTTTGCACTTTCAACAATGCCTTTTTATAACTTTATTGAAACAACGGTATCTTATAATTTAGAATTGCATATAAAGTGATGTCAGAGCTGGTGATGCCAACTATTTCTGGTAACCATGATAAGAGATTGGGGTAGGTTTAAGTCATATTTTCCACTTATTCGGGTAGGGTAATTATGTATCGGCCCGTTTCTCTGTTTTTTCTAATGTAAAAAGTGACACTCTCATAAACAATCATGTCCATAAAAACATGAGGATTTTTAAAGACAAATAGTGGTCTGGTGTGCAATTCTATCTGCAGTACCTAAGTCCCTAATTGCTCTTTTGCAGCAAAAAATTATGTTAGACCTGCAAAGGGTTATATATCCCCAAAAAACTATTCCTGTAATGTGCGTGACTCTCAAACAAAGCATGAACCATAAGGATATTTGGCATCTGTTTATTTCTGTAAGAGACCATTCTTAAAGCAAAAGGAAGATGCCAGATGTTTATACTTGGTTAAAATGAAGGTTTTCCATTTAAGATTATTATCAATATGTGTAGACCCTAAAAACTTACTATAATTTGATACTTTATGTATTATATCATTGGTGATCCTAATTAAAATTGTGTCTCTCTTAAATATACACGCAATTTTAGTTTTTGAAATATTTAAAAGATAGTTGATTTGCATCAAACCACTGCTTCATTGTTTTCAATATCTTTATGATCGAACTAACACATTGATGTATCATCTGCAAAAATAGTTAATTTACCACCTTATTTTAAACTGGGCGATCTGTTAATATATAGTGAAAAGCTAGCAGAGGGTCCCAAGCCGAACCCTGTGGAACACCGTGACTCACCTTTTAAAGTTTGCTGACAGAGTCTTAAGGTGCCATCAGTATCCGTTACCTGAACCGCCTGTTGTCTATTAGATAAATACGACCTAAACCATTTCAAAGAAATACCTCAAGCCCATATAAGTTTAATTTAGTTAATAATATCTGATGGTGTATACAATCAAATATAGTATTGTATAGTATAGTAATTACATTTTTTACAATAAAAAGCAAAGAAAAATCATTCCTACATTTTATTTGTTTTGTATTTTTCTACTCAAGAAATTAAGCATGTATAGTGTATTTTATTTTTTGCTTAAAAACTGCTCATTGTGTCAGGAAAACCAGACGGTTTGTGTATTTTAAGCTCGGACATTAAAAAGTCGACACAATTTGAAAAAGTCCTGGCGTACCATCGATTCCGTAAAAAAACCTTGGCCGACTTCTATTATCACCACGCCACTGGCAAGTCCCACAAATTTTTGAGTATCTGCAAAATATGGAGCTTGAGGGTTGTGATCAGGTACCAAGTTTGAATAAATTAGGTTAAGATGTTTCTCGTAAATAAACATTTTTTCGAATTTTAACACCTCTGTCCGTTTGCGGACCCTAAGTTCCATATAAACTTTTCCTTAAAATTGTTCATAGAATGCCCCCCAGCACAACATTGCCAAAGGACTACCTGTATGTCACCTAAGGGAACGACCTTACCCGTGCAAACAAGCTGATGCAAGAGAGAAAGCGCCAAGGGAAGTTTAAAGGTGTGTGGAAGCCCAATGGCAAGAACAAAAATGTCCAGCCGTGCAGGGCGGCAGAATAAGGGGATTGGCCCCGCGGAGTTTGCAATGAATAGTAGGTCGGGGCCGGACTTCCATAATTCTTTCTATCTAATCAGCTATAAAGTTGACATCATCAAATGTCAAAATTCAAGTATTCACTGTTTTTTTTTGCACAATATTGTTGGTTATTAAGTGATACCACTATAGAATAATTTAAAATTATTGTGTAAAGTAGCTGATATAATATAAGAAGAGTAGATGGCGTCACTTTACAGCCTTCTATTTAAATGATCGTGTTACACGAGTTTTGTATTTCACCAAAAATCTTTATCAATAATAAAAACACGATTTTTAAAATAAATTTAAACATTGTATGATAGTTTCATGTGTACTTTTATCACCAATTTTGTGATAAAAGAAGGGTAGGAGTAGTGTAAATGAGTTTAATCTAATCTAGTTCTGGTTGTACATTAAAAGTAAAATTTTATAACTGCTTTTTGAGCCTTATTCTTTTCTCTACTTATATCAGCATTCATGGAGACAGAATAACAGTGGTTAAAAATGTTTATTAACCTTTAGGCACTAAGGTATCCATTGTAACAGTAACTGTTAAATATTATGTGTCTACAGTATGTCGAACTAAGGAAGTGAAAATGTAAGTTTAAGAAACCAAAAATCTAATTTCTTTTAAACAAATACAGAAAAAGCAAAAAGAACTTTTAACATAAAATTATTTTTTGTTTCATTCAATTAGAGGGACCTTATATTAAAATTTGCTGGTCATAGCCCAGTAATTAATAATTTTGATCCTTTAAAAAATGTATTAAGAGGTATTAAATGAAATAAAGTACCTAAATGTAAACCTTATTTCTTTTAATAATCCACAGAAATACAAACAGTATTGTGGAAATCATCTAAAGATTGGTTGGGTTGTTCAAGATTGGTTTCTCAACTATTTGAAAATTTTCATTTTTATTATTCATAGTCAAATATATTCTATTATTTATTTGATTTACCTAATGCACGTTATCTCTACTTAGGCTTCTAATGTAAATATAAAATGCTATATATAAATATTAAAGCCCAGGTATGTTACCAACAGTTTAAGATAAATATCATACAACCTCTAGTCATTTTGTTACGATATTATAAGTAACAAACAATAAAAATTTAAAGTATACTCTGAATTTACAATAAACACTAATCACTAAAATGAAGGTTTTTATCAATCCAAAAAACTTCTGCAACCACAAGAAACATAATCACACAAAGCAAAACAATCAACTATACGGCAGTTTACAAACTATGAAAATGACGAAATGATGAGACTGACGACGGTTGATGTTGTGCGAGATATGATTTCTATGCTGCCGCATTCAATTCACAAAAACAGATCAGCCTCACAAAGGTATAATGTATTGCCTAACTACACACTGATTTATCAGTGTCAACGTGCCGATGTATTCGTGATTTTGTTGTGCGCAGAATCGGCGGGGCCAACTCTGACAGTTATTTTTCATACTGGGCTGGACATTTTTGATCGAATGGAGCCATAGCATTGAACCAACTTCCTTGCACCTTCGCTTTCTTACAATAAGTCTTCATTTCTCTTTCGCTCTGCGTGCTAATTGAGTCAGCTTGACTACCTCGGTAGGTATTTGTATAGATTGTCAACCTATGAGTGCTTGGAAATTATCTTTGAATATCTGATATTGATACAACTTGAAGACAAAATCTTTTCCTCGTTTTTGATTCTTCCTTATGACTTGTCTAAAAATTACTTATTCTATAATAACACTTTGGCTAAATAACAAAAAAAAGATGTCTGAAGAATTAATATTACTGATATTTTAGTCAGCAGCACAAAAGCTGGCAACTATGGGGGACACATGAAATTTTTATTACTATTAACTAGGTTCATGTGTTTTAAAATATTTTTTGAATTCGCGCAGTCATTACTCAATCATCTGAGTGTTTAAAATGTTCTATTTATTGTTCAAAACGATATTTACCATGTATGCCTCTTGAGTCAATTCAGTCACAAGTCATGTTTTAGTTTAAAGCTGTTTCTCATTCCGATCCACTTAAAACTTGAACTAAAGAAAAATTTAAACTATATTTTATTAAAACAAAAAAAAAATTGTTTCCTCTATCAGTTAATATACCTGGAAGAAACATTTCTCGATCTATGTTACTTTGTGTGCCGCTGACGGTTAATGTTTTGTTATCGATTAAATATTAATAATAATAATTTATAAAAACAGTTACTCGTTAAGAATGATCTGAGAAAATTTTAATCATATTGACCATATCCCAAAAAAAAAAAAAATTCTGCATAAATCTGTAAAATATTGTTTTTATTAAATTACATTCACTACAAGCTTACAACCTTTCTACTCACAATGTGTCTTCTATTTATTTGCTTTCTAAAGCAAAATCAAATTAAAGTTAAGTATTAAATTTCCAATTAAAAAAATATGTCCGCCCCCGTCCTGAAGTACTTTATTGGTCCACAAAAATGGAGGTATTCATTCGTTCGTCAAACAATGAAACTGCCTTTAGACTATCGTAGATTGGGTTTAGGAAAATAAAAAAATATGTTTGATGTATATTTTGGTTTACAGTTTGGGACTATTCACCATCGTAATTTTGGGTTATGGATGACAACGAAATATCAGAAAACACCCCTTATTTTTGGCGAAGGTTTCGAAAAAACATTTAATTACTCATTTTGGCAAGACAGACAGTCTATAGGGCTATGTCGATATTCCCACTGTTCTGTAATAAATAAAAAGGGTGTATAATTTCATCAAGGAACTCAAATTGAACGTCGAAACTCGTTGTCGTTTTTCTGTATATTTCACCCGGGAAAGCCCAATTTGCAAGTTCATGTGTTTCCATCCTAAAAATGTTTATTACAAACAAAATTGTTTCCCCCACCAAACCCGCTTGTCTTTAGGCTCAATATCAATAAATTGCTCTAACAAAAAAGCAAGTGATTTTAAAAAATATATCGTGTTTTTCGTTAGCAAAAAAATCTCAAATAATTACTAAAATCACCAAAAACTTGTGTTACAACTGAAACAGGAAACCAAAGATTTTTTTTCATCTTAAAATCTAAGGCCATAGAACCGGTCAAATGGGAAAATTTTAGGTGGGCCCCCACTTGGTTTTTTTAAAAAAAAACGTTTAAATTTACTAAACTGTTGGCTACCTAAAAAAGGTTTTCGTTATCCGTTCAAATTTTTTAAATTTTAAAATAATGGTTATTAATTTGCATTTATGAATGGTATATATATTATATTTTTTTATGAAATAACAAAGTCTTATATCTGTTTATATATAGTGATACAAATAAAATCATTTTTTATTTTTTTTTAAACATTTCAAAAAATTTTGGGGCCCTTTTAAAAGGGGGAAAGGTTGAAGAGCTTAAGATTATGCAACGTTATTTTTTGTATACCGCATGAAACAGATAATATAACGGGAAAAAAAAAAAAATTAGTCTTTGGTTATATGAAAATCTTTTTTTAGCTTTCTGTTTGCATTTTTTTTGGTTTTTAATTTTATTGTTTTTAAAGTGTTTCTTTTCTCTCTTCATTTCTCTACAAAAAATTGTTATTTAAATTTAAAAAACTTTTTAAAATTTATTAAAAAAATATTTAATTAGTAAGCCAGCAAAAAAAAAACAAAAAATTACAATACAAAACTGGATGTTACATTTAAAAAACCAAAAAATTCTGTAATTTCAAGGAAAATGTTTTTTTAAAATCCGATCACCCGGTCAAAAAAAAAAAATCTTAATCTGCATTTCCGTTTAAAATTTAAAAAGTATTTATCCCAGAAAGGGGCTATCCCACACTTTTTTTGGTTTTTTTGTATGACAAAAATTTAAAACCAATACAAATTATTTCCCGATTGATTACAATGGATTAGGGAAGGTGTGGTGACCTTACAATATCGTCATCTCTGTTACGATCTATAAATACAACTTTAATTCCCGGAAACTGACAGTTGACGTTTGGCTGTGATCCAAAGTCACATCTTCTGGGAGAAGCCGATGGCTAGATAGCCAACTCAGGCATCCCCCGTTTAATCAGATCATCTCTGGGAGTTAAGCTAATATTTATAGTTTTTTCTTTTGGGCCCGGGGGACTTAACAGGGCACCTGGAGGTGCTGATGAAGAGATTTTTTAGGAGGCCTTTGGGCCGGTCGGCCGCGCTCAAATTTGGAGAAAATTCAAGGGGTCAAAACAAATAAGTAATAAAATTAGAAAAATATATATATATATATATATTATATATATATATATATATATATATATATATATATATATATAATACACATTCACCTTGAATATAACCCAACATAAAAAGTATGAAGGGGTAAAACATCCATTTCAGGTACCTTAAGTATGGATCTGGGGGTGCTGAAGAAGTAATTATAAACCGTGGGGAATGGCCACTCTTCACTTTAGAGGAAAGTGAAAAAAATAAAGTTACCGAGTTTAATAGCTTTTGGGTTGGCTTGAAGTTATTCAACCAGGGAAAAGGGGAAATTGCTTCAAAGCCCTCCCAAAACCAGGCTGCAATGGAAGTAAAAAAGAATTTGGGACAGGTTTTTACTACCCTCCCGGGGGCGCCGGCCCCCCGGGGGTATGACAAAAAACCGCCAAAAGGTCAAAAAAGAAAATTCCCGTAATGAGTTAGCCAAAGGATCAGGTCAGTAGTAAAAAAGTGGGGCAACCTCTGGCCTGAGGAAAAGGATGATGCCCAGACCATGACGCGAAGAAGACCCTTTGTTATTTAACTGGGGGAAAACAACTTAAGGAAATATTTAGATTGGTTGTTTGTTTCTTCATGGCTGAAACTACTGTTTAACTTTAGATTAGAACCCCATATTTTCCCCGATAAAAAAGGCTGGAAAAATTTAAAAAAACATCTCAAGGGGGGGGAATGGGGGGGTTTAAATTTTTATTTAATAGGCCCCGAAACTACTGGAATTAAAATCTCATTATCTTTATCTGATGAACATGCTGGAAAAAATTAGACTCATTTTAAAAGGAGAATGGAAGGGCAGTTTTACTAATACCCCGAAATTTTGGGACGTTTAAAACCTTTCATTAAACCCATATTTCCCTGTTTTGAACATAGGCTGGAAGATAGAAACTCTCTCAAAAGGGGGAAAAAGGGAAAAAAGGGGTAATTGAAAAAATTTTGATACGGGACAGTTAAAAAAACCTTTACCATTAGAATCATTTATCCCTGATGAACATGGGCTGGGAAGAATTGGGAAATTTCCAAGGGGGAAATGGAAGGCAAGTTTGTAAACCCAGGCCCCGAAACATGGAAAGTTTAAAAAAAATCTTTACCTTTAAAGAATCCATATTATCCTTTCTTTTCCAAGTAAGGGGGAAAACTACTCAAAGAAGGGAAGGGGGGTCGAAAGTTTGTATTGAATAGCCCCGAAAGTACTGGACGTTTAAAAAAAAAACCTTTCCCAAATTAGAATCCATATTATCCTGATGAACATAGGCGGGAAAAAATTTTAAAGGAAACCATCTCTAAAGGGGGAGAATGGGGGGGTTTCGAAAGTTTGTAAACCCCCACCCTTTTTGTAAACCCATTATAAATGGTATTTGGCTTTATATTAAGCATGATCTGTTTAATTTTTTTTAGCTTCATCTGTTAGTTGGGGGGTTTTAAAACGGGTATAAAAGTTATATGTGAAAGAAAAATTGAAATTTTTTTGAAGTTGTAAATATGAGAGTTGGTAATTAGACTTCTGATTACCCAGACAAAAAGGAGACTTTAGCTAAGAAATGATTTTAGGAAACATCCCTTCCCCTAAAAGGGTAGAATGGGGTGAGGGGAGTAAAAGTTTGTGTGGAACTTTCGTCATTTCTGGATTTAGAAGTATGAAAAATTTTATGTAGGTTATTAATTACGATTAAAAATTGTCAGTTTTAACATTTATGAAATTACATCCCTTAAGTTAAAAATGGGGATAAAAGTTTGTTTAAAAAAAATCGTTACATTTTAAAGTTGTTTATATGGAGTTATATTTAGGCTTTTTAACTTTGTTTTCGATTTGAAATATAAAAATGGGGATGTTTGGGTATTTATTACGATTAAATAATCTTTTTAAAATTTTTAAATTACATTCCTTTTTGGGAAAAGGGTTAAAAATGGGATTAAAGTTTTGGGAGAAAAAACTTTTAAAATTTAAATAGTTTTTTTTAGACTTTAATTACCTAGAAAAAAAGAAAAAAGATAGCATTTTTTTAACTTCATCTAGGGCAAAAAAAACGGATGATAGTTGTATGAGAAATAAGTACCAACTCACACAAACGCCATTTACATTTATAGAAAATGATAAGAAATGAAATGCGATAAAATAATATGTTCAATCCCCCAAAGGGGTGAAGAAAGACGGAGGGGGGCGTGATTTATTTACGTAACAGGGGAAAGGGGGCCAAAACCGAAGGAGACGTTGTTGACGACGTATCTGTATGGGAAAATTTTTTGCGAAACGGGGAAAAAAAGCCAAAAAAACGCGTAGTCCACGCGGGCGAAAAGGAAGGAAAATTTTTATTTTATAACACGGACTGAATCAGCAAATTAGTCTAAATCGTAACATGTAAGGTATTAAATACATGAGTTGTTTTTTTTTAATATTAAACCCTTTTTAAATTTGGGTTTTAAAAAGACTTTAAAAATCTTATTGAAAGTTGTAAATTTCGTCGTGAAATCAAATGGTTCTTTAGATTTTGTCGCTTTTCTAAAATGTGTAACTTTTAAATTGTTGTGTTGTGTCAATAATATTCAATATTGGGATTAAGAAATTTGCTTATGAATTTATATTAATCGTTACCTGTATTCATTAGATGTAGTAGGACTGGTGATTAATCATTAAACGGGGGTTTTTTTAAAACTTTCTTTTTTTTCTCAGCTACAAAATGCACAAAAAAAAAAAAAAAAATCTTGTTATCAGAAGTCTTAAAAACTGAAAGAAAGATTAAATCCAGACAACTTGATTGAATATCAACCTTTTTAAAGTATTCCTTTCTCAGATTGGGAAATTTAAAAAATAAATATGTTGACGAAGTTTGTAAAAAAATTACATAGAGTCATTGTATTCAGAATACCATATCATATTGAAATAAGAAAAAATGTAACGGGGGTTCCTTATAAAATTTGAACGTATTTATTTCCGGTCAAACCGGAAGTGAGTAAATAAAAAACATCCGGTATAAAAAAGCCTCTTCGATTCCCTTTTATACTGTTACAAAACACAATTCGGTGGTGTTCATTATTTTATTAAAAGTCAAGCATCTACTAGTTGGGACGTAACTATCATATTTGTTTACTTGTCATTGTATTCAAGTAAACATTAAAACTAAACTTCTGTTTTTGGGACGTCGTCGGTGATTTCGTGTTTTTGAGTTTCAAAACGAATTTCATCTTGGGATGATATGTTTCGTTAGTAGCATTTTAATGATTTGAGCTTTCTGGAAATATATACTGGTGGAGCCGCATTTTCGGATAAAAAAATAAAGCGGGGGATATCTATAATTTTCGTTCCTTTGTGTTTTTTACAAAACCTGAATTTTTGGCGGGTTTTACAGTTAGACGCAGAATGTTTCTAGGAATCAGAAATGAAAAAAAATACGGGGGTGTCTTTTTTGAAAAAATCAAAACCCGAGGCCCTTTCCGGAAAACCGGCGCGCCGGTTTCTCAGAAAGCCTCACTTCCGCCGTTTGTCTTTGAAAATTAAATTATCCAGAAGTTTTTTTTTTATCTTAAAACAGCAAAAAAAGGGGTTTGAGCCACCCACCGGGATCCCGTATATCCAGTTTAAAAGTTTTTAGTATGTTAACAGAACATTTTTGGCAAAGTTTAAAAAAAACAATTAAATGAATATAAAAAACAAGAATATGAAAGAAAAGGGCTTTAGACATTTCTATCATATCAAGGGGCGGCCCTAAAACAAATGTTCTATTAGATATTTCTGGTTTGGGTGTTTTTAATTACTATTAAACTGTTTCCCTAGTGCGAGTGGTGTAATAAGATCGGGGAAAAAAAAAATTAAATTTGTTGTCAAAGTAACCTTTCTTTTTCATATTTTGCTATTTTTGTTTTTTCTTTATTTAAAACTATAAAATCAAAAAAATTTTTAGTAAAGACTCCCCCGAAAAGCACCGAAAAACCCGAAAATTGTCATAATTATATAATTTAACATTTATAATTTCGGCTGTCAAATGTAAAAAATACAAGATCACGGCAAATTACACTTTTAACCCCTTATCGACGAGGTGAATTTTTCACACCAGTGTAGTCTTCAAGGAAACAAAGGTGGTGTATTTGCACTGTTTTTTTTGTAAAAGAATAACACAGTATAAAAGTTTTACACTTTTTCCAGCAAAGGAAAAAAGACCTATTAAAAGCATTATGTACTGTGTGGGTACTATTCAACAACAAAACATATTGGGGAACCCGAAAAATATAAAATTTCTTCGGTTATGATATTATGCACTATGCCAATTTTATATATTAATTGTAAAAAAAAAAAAGGTTTATGCAGATACATATAACTATATATTTTTATATGTAAAAAAAAGTTTTCTAAATTATTGATGATTATTAAGTTAAAATTAATTGCCTTGTGAATTTCAATTTACTAACGTTTTTATGATTTTGTTTTAAACTTTTCAACCTCATTGATAAAACTGATACGCTGGACCTTGGGGACTTGGAAGAGTTCGAACATGCTTAAGTTATTATAAGAGAGTAATGGGCCCCGCGTGGGATTCCGTATTTGGGCTAACCCTTCGTGTTTAGGGGAAATAAAAAAAGTCTTTTTTTTTGTATCCACAGGTGGTCCCTCTATATATTTTGATTAGTTTCTGATGGAATACAGAGTTGTGATAATTATGAAAAGCTTTTTTTTGGTTTTTTTTCCCTTTTCCTTTTTTTCTTCTAAACGAAGCTGCAACTAAAAAAAAGTTAAAGACATCATATGTGGTATTTAAAAATCAAATAATTAACAAATTTAAAAATTTTCAGTTGTTATAATTTTGAAAATAAAATTTGTGCTTTATAAAATTTTGATCTATTAAAGTTTTTTTTTACCTAAAAATCCTTAACACTGTAAAGTTTTAAAGTTGAAAAAAATTAAAAAATTTGAATTTTTCAGGGGTTAAAAAAAGAAAAAAACAAAATTTAACACCCTGTGTGTGTTAATATAAACTGTTTTATATTAAAAGACTTAGATTTTTTTGGAAATCCTATAAAGTTTAAAAAGTCTTAAGAAATGATAATAATTACAAAGAAATAAACTTTTTAAAGAAAAATTAAATGCATCATTCTGTTTAAGATAATTTTCACAACTCTGGGGTTTTTATCAGGGGTTTTAAAGACTTATTTCCATATTACCCTTATTTTCCAATTGTATTTTTTATAAATTCAAAATTATCAACCAAAATATATAAAAGCTGGCCCCCGAAGGGAAAAGGTTACTGAGCGGTGTTATTGTTTTTTTATAAAACCCCTTTTTTATATGAAGAAAATTTTAATGAAATTTATGGCATTATAAAATGGATTGCAAATTTTTTATATGAATTTTTTAAAATTATTACGAGGGCCGCAAAGCAAAAGGGGGATACTTTTAAAAATTATGTAGAACAAATTCCCGCAATTAAACAACACGTGGAAATTTGGTAAAAATTTTACACCGAATTATATTTAAAAGAAAAATTAAGTTAAATTTATTTGGACGTTATCATAATGTAAAAATTTATTATTTTTGGTTATTTGGGCATTATTAACGCTGTGTGGTTTTTCTGAAAAAAAAAACATTTGGAAAAAAACTAGAAAGAGTTTTGAAAATTAAAAATGTACAGGGTGTCCTATTTTCCCCCGGAGGGTTTCTCCCTTTTGAGGGGAAATTAAAAAATGCGGTTTTGGACACCGTGCTCTTTTTTCAAACGAAAAAATGCCGCAAACAGATTGTCTAGCCTGGGTTTTTAGCCGGGGGGATTTTAAAGTTGTATTTTTGGGCACCCGTATTCAGGTATCTGATAACTTTTCGAAAAAAAATAAAAACGGGCCATAGAACTTTTACGCAGAATACAAATGGCGTACTTGAAAATTTTTTTCATTTACTTTTTTTGAGATATTAGCCAAGTTACTTTTTTTAAAAGGAATACCCCGTATATTTTTCAATTTTTTGCCACCTGAAAGGCTTTCTAAAAATATAATATAGTCGAAACTTATTTTATAAACAGATAAAAATGCAATTATTTACTTTTTAACATAGATAGGCGGCTTCCCGGAAAATTATGTAGTCAAAAAAAAATCAACGTCAAATGCCTTCTCGCACCAAAAATAATCTAGTAATATAAACATTTATTAACAAGACAACCAAATGGATAAAAATAACAATTTTACGCTAGAATTGTTCTTAGCCTTAAAGACAAACTAACTACAATTTTATAAATACTTTGAATTGGTTCATGATGTTTATGATTTTTTGGATAGCGTCTTATCTTCTTAAAGTTTTTAAATATGAAAAAGCGGGCTCCACCCCCAAGGCTTTTTCCGGGGCCCTTCTAATTTCCCTAAATTGTTTCATACCCCCCTGGAGTATTTTTTACCTTCTAAATATCCCCACAAAAAAAAATCAAAAACCCCAAGGAGTCCGGGGGGCCGGGTATCGAAAGTTTATTTTATTGAACCAAGGAAATATCTTAATGATTTCCCTTTTTTGGGGTTTTATTTTATTCATCAAATTAAAATTTCCTTGTATAATTTCAATTCTTTTCCAAAATGAAAAAAAAAAAAATTGAATAAACCCTGGCGCCCAAAAAATAGGTTTCATTTTTTCGGCTCCAAAACATTGAGTTATTTAGGGGAAATTTTTGGTAAATGGGTTTCGTCCGACAAATGATCTCCTTTCAAAATTATTCGTTTTTCACAACTGAGAAACCAGTTAAAAAACTCCATTTTCTAGGATCGCCAGGATGGTGTGCACAAGTTTATACTTGTAAGGTTTGAATTTATGTCGTTTCAATATTTTCGACTTTTGTTTGGATACCCGATTTTTTTTCCCATTTGCCTGCAAGATGTCCCTGGGTATTTTCACTGATGCCAAACATTTATTTCGCTATTTCATTATCTTTACTATAATTTCGGCCTAATTTAAAATGACCCATATTGAATTCGATTGTTTTTTTATTTTAAAAATATGCGCCTATCAGGCTGTCTTCTTTCAGGAATCTATATAGAAATCGAAAAAATTCAAATTTGAAAAAAAAATTATTGTTCTTCTAACGATTTTTTTGAAAAAAGCTCCCGCCTCATCGACGTCTTCGTTGGATAATATGAAACATCTATTTATATCATACTTTTCAAAATGTTTAAAATTTTGGTTTGTGCCATATTTTTAGATAAATGATACAAAAATCTAGGAACTAGCATTAAAAAAATTAATAACAATCATTTGACGTTGATTAATTTGACGACCATGACCCGATGGAGTCAAATTGACCACGATTCGTATTCACCGACCTTACCTAGCTCTTTTTGCGATTAATTTTGCAGATTTACCTTGAACTGCCCTGACCCTGAACCCTGGGAAAGAGTTCAAAATGACATCTGATTGATTCAGCAACCAGAAACATAAAGATCTCATAGTCAAGTCTTTTTACCTTTTAATTTTTTGTTTTTGGGGGTGTGTTATTGATAATGTAATGCACAAAATAATAATTATTGAGTAATTTTCGCACAATTATGGTAATCTTTTCGATAATTTTCGTATGTGTAAAACGGTTCATAGAAAAAGAAAAACCACACACATGAAATAAACAAACATTTTAATGATAAAGTAATTTTAAAAAAGTAGATTTTATTTAAATTGCTGAATTGTTTTCATTTGAAGATACCACCGTGTTTAGTAATTATAGTCGACTGCATACAGTTGTAATTATTTTAAATAATTTTTACCATTTTCATTTAATCTTTTATGATGAGTATGACGCCGTTCATATGCTAGATTTTCGTCAGCCCCCAAACTAGGAACAAACACCGGGTTGAAATAGATGGAGGATAAAATTTCTAACAAAATTTTTTTTTTAAAAATATAAACATTTTAAACCAACAAATAAAATATAAAAAGTTGTAAAACGAAAGCAAAGGTAAAATGCCAGGGCTGGTAAACAAATAGGTCTTTTACCCTGAATATATAAAAGTTGTCCTATTTCGGTTTTTTAGGGGTTCCCTTTGCCCTTGGAGAGTTACAAGATGGGGTTTTTCCATGACACCGTGCTCCCTTTTATCAAACGAAAGATGCCGCAAAATTGTCGGGCCCCCTTGTTTCTTCTACAGGGTGTTTTTAATTTGTATTTTGGTTACCCTTTCTTATCGTATAACTATCGAAAAGATAAAACGGGCCCATATAGAACTTTTTGCAAGAATACAGTGGCGTACTTGAAATTTTTCTCCGGATTTACTTTCTTTTGGGATATTAAAGTTGCCTTTTAATGGGAACACCCGTATATTTTTCGTCATATTATTTGCCACACTGACAGCTTTCTAAAAATATAAATATTCTAAACTTATTTTAAAAACCCAGAATGAAAACATGCAATTATTTATTTTTTTAACATGGGCGGTTTTAATCAACGTCAAACGATTGCTTTGGTTTTTTAATGCTATTTCCCTAGATTATCGTTATCATTTATCTAAAAAATATGGCATAAAACCAAAATTTTGAAAATTTTGAAAAGTATGATATAAATAGATGTTGAATATTATCCAACGAAGACGTCGATGAGGCGGGGGAACTTTATCTAAATAGGTACGTTAGAAGAACGAATAATTTTTTCAAATTTGACTTTTTCTCGATTTATATATAAGATACCCCTGAAAGAAGACAGCCTGATAGTCTATTTCGTAAAAAAAAAACAATCTCATTCAATATGGGTCATTTAATAAACCTAGGCCGAAAAATTATATTTTAAAGATAATAAAGTAGCTGAAATAAATTTTTTTGGCATCATTTAAAAATTACCCCAGGGACATCTTGCAGGCAAATAGAAGAAAATATCGGAGTATCAAAACAAAGTCGAAAAAAAAATTTTTGTATGCCGAAAGTTGCCTCCTCTCGATTTTGAAAATTTGGTATACTGGGGTTTGGGGCGCTGATTACGAATCTGCAATTTTTTTCGGCAACGTTTCGTTTTCGAGATTTCATCATCAAAGTTGAAAATCAAACTAACCTTATTTACACTATTCCTCCTTTTTTTTGCACAAATTCTTCTTTTTACACTAAATTGGTACACAATATTTCACAAACACCTTTAAAAACTTGTTTTTATATTAATTTACATTTTCCCTTTTTAATTGCAAACCTCCACTTTCACACGCCGAAACTGAAAGGAAACCATGTATACACTACCCTTTTTTGTAAAAAAAATGTGGCTGCTGCCTTTGAACTTGAAAGGCAATTTAAAAAAAGGTGTAAAAAAAAAAAATACAGGTTTTAAAGTTGTTTAAAAAATATTGTGTCCCTTGTGTAACAATCAAATTCTGTACAAAAAAAGTAGTGAAATAGGTTGGTTGATTTTAACTTTGATGAGGGGATTACCCTTTTTGCCAAAAAAATTGAATTCTCGGCACCCAAAAACAGGATAATTTGGTCAAAATCGGAAGAACGACATTCCCCAAAAAAAGACGACATGAAATTCAAACCTTACAAAAAACTTGTGCCAATCTAATCCTGGCGATCCTGAGCGGAGTGGAGTTTTGTAACGGGTTTTTTCTCAATATGTGTGAAAGGCAGAATAATTTTGAAAGAAGATCATTTGGTCGGACTGAAGCCCATTTTACCAGTGCGGGTATCTCAATGGAATAACTCAAGGTTTTGGAGCCAGGAAAATAAACACGTTATTTTTCCCAGGGAACGCCAGGGAAGGTTTGGATTCAATGTTTCTTGTTTCATTTTGGGAAGAAAATTGAATATGTATTTACCAGGCAAATTTGAATTCTATAGATACATCACAAATCCTTTCAAGAAAAAGCAATGAATATTATGGAAGATATTCCCTTGGTTCAAGTAAATGACATCTATTTCCAACAAGATGGAGCTCCGGCTCTCACAACTCTACGTGATACAACACTGGTTGGAACAGCACTTTCTAATCGATTTATAGCCACACGGACCTATTCGATGGCCACCACGGTCTCGGACCTCTCAGTTTTTAGATTATTTTTTGTAGGGGATATTTAGAAGGTAAAATACTCGAGGAGGTATGAAACAATTGAGGAATTAAGAGAGGCCACGAAAATGCCTCTAGAGAGTTGCGAGCCTCTCTTTCATGTTTGAAAATGCTTTAAGAAGACTACAGACGCTATGCCAACAATGCATAAGACATCATGGTCACCAATTCGAACTGTATTTATAAAATTAGTAGTTAAGTTTGTCTTTTAAGGCTAAGAACAATTCTAGCGTAAAATTGTTATTTTTATCCATTAGGTTGTCTTGTTAATAAATGTTTATATTACTAGATTATTTTTTGGTGCGAGAAGGCATTTGACGTTGATTTATTTGACTGTCATTAATTTTAACCAAAGCCGCCTATCTATGTTAAAAAGTAAATAATTGCATGTTTTTATGCTGTTTATAAAAATAAGTTTCGACTATATTATATTTTTAGAAAGCTCTCAGTGTGGCAAATAATATGACGAAAAAATATACGGGGTATTCCATTTAAAAAAGTGCAACTTTGGCTAATATCTCAAAGAAAGTAAATCGAGAAAAAATTTCAAGTACGCCACTGTATTCTGCGAAAAAGTTCTATAAGGGCCCGTTTTTATCTTTTCGATAAGTTATCAGATACCTGAGATACGAGGGTAACCAGAAAATACAACTTTTTAAAATCACCCTGTAGCAGAAACTAAGGGGGCTAGGACAAATCTGTTTGCGGCATCTTTCGTTTGACAAAAAAGTAGCACGGTGTCGCGAAGACCGCATCTTTGTAACTTCACTTATAAGCGAGAAACCCTGTAAAACACACGAAAATAGGACACCCTGTACATGAATGCAAATACTTTTTAAAAGTGTATCCATTACTGCTTGCGTCTAGACAGACGGGCATTGAGAATTCTTGCCAGATTTTAACACCGTCGGTTCTATCAGAAGCTTAAAAAATCCTAATAATGCCAGCCATACACGTTAAGGAAATTCACAGCGAAAAACTGCGCAGGCCTGAGCTTAAGGGATTTCCGAAGTGTGTGTGCGCGAGAACGTCTTTGTTCTTCGGACTGTGCATGCTGCTGGCCCGGCCTGCAGAGTTTTCTCTGAGAATTTTCTCAATCTGTGTGGCTGGTAAAAGAGAATAAAAAGACCAATTTGAAGCAAATTAAAGATTTTACACCGGCGGAAAAATTGAAATATAAACGATTTCCCCAGTTAAATTGAATTAAATTTGGAATAAATACTGGCTAGAATGTATTGATTCGGATAAATTGTACACGTCACGAGCCTCCATTACAAACCAGTTTCTGTTTAAAGATTAATAACCGGAAAAAATAAGAAAGATAACATGATGATAAAATAAACCAACTTTGCTATACAAATTGGTTTATAAAACATGTAATTTTTGACAAGTATTATACTTTTGTTAGGCTTTATTTTTGTGAGGTATAATGATTTGGACATGTCACATTTTTGACAGCTGTGATGTTTTTGACAGATGATATTTTGGCTGGTATTTTTTATATACTCTACTTATACACCAAGCCTTATTTATCAGAAAACAAGTTATGTTATACAGGGTGTCCCAGAAGGTATGGTCCAAAGTTTGGGATCATGTAGATTGGTTTTCGCGTAAAATGCATTTAAAATTATTTAGGTATACTCGAGGGCTCTTGATAAGATATACCATGGGGCTCTCAGTAAGGTGTACTTGAGGACTCCCTATTAATCTTATGTCAAAATTTACTACCAGAAGTCAATTTTCAGCTAAAAACTATAAATTAAAAGTTAAAAAAAAACTTAATTTATTTAAAAAAAATAAAAACAATAAAACCATACAGCAGGGTAGAAACCTTATGATTATTATTAGAGTAACTTTAACTAAGGTATGTGTTCAAAGTGAGCACCTTGTACAGCTACACATTTTCTTAATTTACAGACATGCTCTTTGAACCTGAAACAACATGTTAGGATTATTTCTTCTTCTCTCTTCTTCTTCTCTCTAACATAAATAGATACACTCGAACATATCCCAACCTTGTTGCCAAACCTTTAATAAAATATGAAAAACTTAATAGAAACTGTTATGTTACCCTTTTCCGAGCAGTTACTGGACATGGTAACATTAAATATATGCTTCATAAAATGGGCCTCTCTGATACCGATAAATGTAACTGTAATGGCAAAACCGATGATATGGACCACTGGTGCTTTGAGTGTTAACAGAATAAGAATGCTTCCAACTTTTTATTGACCGAGTTAGCTAAATATAAATTACTACCGATGAATTTTCAATCATTAGTCTATATGATACGAGAAGACAAAAGGGTTTATAATGCATTTCTTTGTTTTGTAAAAATGTGTGTGAGAAAGCTGTAGGGACTTGTAAACCCAACTATATCCTTTCTTGTAATCCCTTTATCCTGGTCGATTATCCTCTGTTTGTGTTAATTATCAAAATCGCTAGATAGACCACTATGGCGTGAAGCGTGTGCCCTTGTCATGCATGTTTTTGATTCTTCGCAAGCAGTTCCCAATTTGTGACTTATTTAGAAGTGTATGTCTGTATGAATCCCTTTGTATATATTGTAAATGGTTTTAAGGTATAATAATTCGTGTATACGAATATTTATCGTATAGATTTTTATACAGATACTCATTAAAAAATTATTTGGTTAAAAAAAAACTTAAACATAATACGTTAAATGTAGTGGCTGTATGCATTCCTGTGCAAAGCCAAACAAAGCAAAAAAAAAAAGAAGATTTATTAAAAAGAATTATGTTTCATTGCGCTGCAATAAGGAATAATCCTAACATGTTGTTTCAGGTTCAAAGAGCATGTCTTAGTAAATTAAGAAAATGTGTAGCTGTACAGGGTGCTCACTTTGAACACATACCACAGTTTTTTTTTGTTATTCTACTAATAATCATAAAGTTTCTACTTTGCTGTATGGTTTTATTGTTTTTATTTTTTTTTTAAAATAAATTAAGTTTTTTTTTAACTTTTAATTTATAATTTTCAGCTGAAAATTAACTTCTGGTAGTAGACTTTGACATAAGATTCATAGGGAGTCCTTAAGTACACCATATCGAGAGCCCACGAATATACCTTAATGATTTTAAATGCATTTTACGCGAAAACCGCCAGTCCTATTAATAAAGATAAAGTATACCTTTTTTCCATAGAAAACTCAGGAGAATCTACCAGTAAGGTCAAAATGTTAAATATGGCAACACTGCAAAAATGTTGAAGTATTTTACAAATTTGATTGTTCGGACCTGGTATCTTTGATGGTTTCGGGGCATGTTTATAGCAGTTAATGCAAGACAGTTATTAGCTAGAATTAATAAAAAAAAAAAAAAAACCAGATCGTACAAGCCGTTCAAAAGTTATTAATAAAAAATCGATTTTCAATTGTTACCTTTAAGAGCTAATAGCTCGGTAAAGAAGGGGCATAGAGCAAAAAGTTATATAAAGTTGTTGCCTTATTTTGATCCAATCTACATGATCCCAAACTTTGGACCATACCTTTTGGGACACCCTGTATACAATTTTCTATAGGATTCCGACAAAAACATGCCTGTCACCCCGTACATCCAACCAAAAACTGATAAGGCTGGTTCTGTTATTTATTCATTATAGTTGTCGTTAACACTTTTGATTATTATGGTCAAATAAAACATTTAAAGAGAAGTATACAGAAGTATATAGTAAATTGAAAATTAAGGCAGTCATATGTGAGTGATATTCTGTCCATTTATACTAAATCAAATACTAAAACATCTTACATGGAAATTAGTGTATAAAAGTGAAAAACTGTTTTGTACACATCTTCTCACCTCATCCTTTTATCTATGTATATTGTAGTCGGAATCAGACGCCGAATAAGAAGGAAATTACAAAATGTGTCCCAATAATTTATATACAGTTTAAAAAAATTATATTTTTATATATTAGGTTGCCTTTAGTATTTTTATAAGAATATTTTTAATTAGAATTAATTTCAGGGTAGGATATAAAGTTAGTTGTTACACATGAATAATGCTAAATTAGAAAGTTTAAAAATGGTTACTAACATTTACTAAAGAGTTTTCTTGTTTTTTTTTTAGGGGTTTACTCTCGGCTCATATATTAGCTGATTTATTGCAACAGAGAGATGGCGTCATGCCTTGGTACAAAGGGGAACTGTTAAACATGGCCAAAGATGTAGGATATAGGATATTGCCCGCATTTAACACTACTACAGGCATTCCATATGCCAGAGTAAGTTATCTTATATTTTAAAACCACACTTTAAGCCAAAATATGAAAAGGCTGCGTCTGCAACATTTATAGTAGTTTTAGCGACAGTGTATGTTTATGCAGTTACGTAAACTTCAGATGCTATGCAAGGATGTTCTCTACGGTTTGCTTTTCCCTGCTCTCTAAAATGGACGTCCTAATTTTTCGCTCGCGTAGGGCCGTTGTGCGATGCTTGTCGATTTTTGTGAAATTTTTATGTTTTCTTTGGATTAAGCAAATAAAAATACCGCTTTTTTGTGTCCTTTTTTTTTTTCGTATCCTGCTTAGTTTTCAAGAAAAATTTAATCTTAATTGCATATTCCAGAACACACAAGAAACGTGGGGAAAGTATCTTTTGAACAATATGTTTTATAATTTTTTATTAACAAATATGTAACAACTAACATGTAGATACTATATTAAATATCATTAACATCTAAACTAACGGATTTTACTAAATTAAGTGTTAGAAATTTCCAAAAGAAACTTTTTCCCACGTTTGTTGTGTTGTCTAGGGATATTCAATTAAATAGATTTTTTTTCTCGAAAACTAAGCAAGATACAAAAAAATTCAAGGTACAAAAAAGTTGTATTTTTATTGGCCTAATCCAGAGAAATAATAAAAATTGTACTAAAGTCAGTACAAAAAGATGTACGCCATCTTTTTTTTAGAAATATTCGTTCAACTACCGCTTAAGTCCAGTGGCATCTCGACGCCACTGGACTTAATAAATTTAATCAATTTAGGACTAAACTAGCCCCTTAATGCTATAAATAACAATATCAAATTTTAGCAAAATTGGGTAAATAGTATTTAAAATATACACAAAAATAGTTGAACTCCCTGTATCTTCAGAACGAAGAATTTGCAGACCCATATTTACATATAAACATTTTGTCTTAAAATTAACTAAAAAATCGTCTGGTAAATTAAATGTATATGCTTAATTAACATTGTGTATACTATTTACCTATAAAAATATAGTTACTTGTACACAAAACAAAACTAGTTTTGTGTACAAGTAAAGATAAATACTGTCATACTATACTGGGTGGGTTAAAAAGTAAGGGGTTGCAATTCTATGGTGCTTTAAAAAAATAAATAAATAACCACAATAAACTTAATGTAAATAAATAGACATACAAAAACTGTAATAAAAATCATACAAGTAGCTACATATGTTACACATATAACCAAAATAACAAATTATACTTCAATAAATCGTAAATCAGCCTGCGAGATAAATAAAGGTTTGCAGTGGAACTGCAAACCTCATGCCGCTTATGAGACTAAATTCAGCGCCCAATGCCAAGATAGGCAACTCCATATACTTACGCTTACTCGTAATGAATCCAATTGGGTTTGCATTTGATTGCAACCATCGCATCGGCATCGGCTTCTAGGATGCGACGCTACGGCGCGCGATTAAATTAATGATATTTTAGCGACAGCAGTTAAGTTTTTAATAATTTGGCTGTTATTTCGAGATAACATTAATAAAGCAATAAATACAGATGTTCGAATAAATTTTTAAAAAATCTGTAACTATGTAATGATTAATATATATATTTTTAAAATTTTATTTTAAACCTTTTTTGGGGGTTGCGCAAACCTGCAAACCTAAGGAGGAGCCGCCACTGATTTCAATACACATTTAATAAAGTGAAGTTTAAAAACGGTCTCCTAGAACACCAGCGCCATCTTAATTTACTGCAATTTAAGGGCCATTTTTGTAACCCAGAAATGGTGCTCTTTATCTTCAGGCACCATGCTCGGAAACAAATAACACATTTTTGCTAGGTAACCACAACATACCGGTATGACAGTAGTATTACAGCATTACGTCGGCCCCGGAAGAAAATAGCTTAAGTCCAGTTTTTTCCAAAAGTAAGATTTTACTGCCATCTGGTTAAGCCAAACGTAACTCATTGCTTAAAAATCGCATCAAGTTAATTAAATACATACAAAGAGCGGAACGAGAAAAATAAAAATATGACTGAAGTCCATGTATACTTAGATTAAAAGAAAAATTGCCCAAGTCACCGTTGTCACGACTAAATTAAAAATAATAATAAACGGATCAAGTAAATTTTAAGACAAAATTATTACAAGAACGATATTTTCTTGCCCGAAAGACTAACAGGCAAAATATTAAAATGAAACAGTTTTATCTCCCTCCTTTAAAATTTACTCTATGTGACTTAGGACATTTTCATTCGAGGCCGATGTTACATGGTTACCTTGCAAAAATTTGTTTAAAACCAAAAATAAAACAATTATGGGACTCCCCCACAACCCAGTCACCTCACTCCCAATTGCAAGCTGTCATAGGCGGATGGTCCTCTAATCATTGCTGTTGCAAAATGACCAATTGTGCATACAACAGGCGCAATTAAAAAAAAAAAACAATATGCGATCAGTTACGAAATTATCAGTAAGATGGAGATAGCGGCAGTAATTTAAATGCGAATATTCGGGCGAACATAGCAGCGAATTATCGCGAATATTCGCATTCTTCGCTTGGAAATATTCGCGGCTCAGATCTCTGGTTGATGCTAATAATTGTATTTTCTTTTTTTTTGTAGGTTAATTTAAGGTATGGAATAAAAAGTGATAGATTGGAATTACTTCGTGAAACTTGTACTGCATGTGCTGGATCTATGATTTTGGAAATGGCTGCACTATCACGGCTGACAGGAGAACCTGTATTTGAAGAAAAGGTTAATTTAGAATATTTCCTGATGCTTTGGTACCTTTTTTTATGACAGTTAGATCAAAAGTAAAAAAGTTTCAATTGTTGTCGCAAGAAAATATTTTTTTGTGTACTTTAAAGTAGAAAGAAAAAAGTGCTTTGTTAGCGGTCACTCACTTTTAGCAACATCAAAAATGAGTATTATAACAAGTGTTGTTAAAAAATCGTATATGTTGTTGCAAAGTTTTATTAAGTACATATATGATTTTTCATTAAAAAAAAATTTGAGCTACTTGCTAAACTTGCCAATAGTGTGCTTGGATCTAGTTTCCAGGGTACAGACTTGTTCACACACAGAGTCAATTGACGAACTTGCAGATTACCTGAAAAAATAACTCAAAAAACCCCTTTGAAAATTAAAAAAACCTATCTAGCGAGTAATCTAAGTAGTATTTCATAATAAATAAATCGCTAACGTTATTATAAAACATATCTATTTGTTTTTCTTGTAAACTTTTGTGTCATTTTCTTTCATCACCAGAACTAAGCAAAACATTTTACCAGGCAAGGATTCACCGTTATGAGCACTGTGGGCATGACCACAACCCTAATTCACTAGTTGTAACTGGTAAAGTCTCACTTTCACGGTCTATTGAGATCGATACTTAGATGATAAAATCGCTACAATTTACTAGCCTAGTTATATTTTGTTTGTATTGTCAGAAACACATCACAACGGTCTATCCTAAAAAAAGTTTACTTTGTAAAGTTTTTTGTTAATATAAGTTTAAGTTAATAGCTCCGATTGTTTTTTCGACAGTATATTGTTGGAGGACAGATTATATCCGGAAGTACTCGACGTATTTCATTTGGGAGTTTTTATACCTATCCCAATTGACAGGAATTTGGATATCGATATTGTAAAAGTAAAAAAAGAATTTCACATGTACCAAGTTCATTAGCGATAATGAATCTACGGTTTTAAAGAATACCGACCAAATAGAAAAGAAAATCACAAATTATTTGGTCATACCAGAGTCGATAGCTGATCTTATTGAGGCGTGCTACCAAGATTTGTACCAAACATAAAGAAAATTCTATAAATTTGGCTACACTTCCGGTCAGCGTAGCTACCGCAAAAAGATCGCTCTCAACTCTCCGTAGAATGAAATCTTGGTTGCGCGTCTCAATGTCACAGGAAAGATTATCGGGGCTGGCTCTCCTAAATATTCATAGAGATGTGCTCATGGATGTCGACGAAATAATTAATGTTTCGAAGCGTAAACTTGAATTTGTAATTTAAGCATTTATCTATATTATGTAGTATAGATAACTGCTTAAATTACAAATTAAAATTGTATAGAGAACTAGCCTAGATAATCTTTATATTAAGCTTGAATTTGTAATTTGGGAATTTACCTATACTATAAATTGTATAGATAAATAAATAAATTACAAATTTAAGCTTACGTTAAGATTCCCAAAGAAACCATGTGGCTACTGGAAATAAAAATAAAAAGTTTTGACTTTCTATACAAAGCTGCTGCTGCGGATGCTAACTTTGTATGGGAAGAAGAATTTTTTAAATTATTTCCGGTATATGGTTTTTTTGAGAAAGTTGCCCAGATTGATGGTCTAAACTCTAAGTCCATGGACTTAGAGCAGATACTTCATATCATGGTATCAAGGATTCGGTCAATTTTCCTAACACCCTGTATACTATACTATAATATTATAAAGAGTAAAAGATTTGTATTTTTGGATGTTTGTAGAAATATACTCAAAAACTTCTGAAGCGATTTCAATTTTTTTCACTGTTAAAATACTACATTTTTACTGATTGTGACTAAAATAATCCATAAAAAATAAATGTCAACTTGTGTGAAGCCGGAACATGTTGCTAGTTTTTGATAAAGTTATTTGATGTAAAATGGTGTTTAATTTAGTTTGTAATCAATGTTATCATTTGAAGATGTAAAAAAACATCAAATTAAAAAATATTTCAAAACGTAGGTAAGTTTTGATTGTTCATGAGTGAGTTCGTAGTCCGACTTGCACTTGCCTGAAAATGTTTGCGTGATCTATGAATACAAAATAAATTTATTATATTTTTAGGCACATAAGGCAATGGATGAACTCTGGAAAATGCGTCATCGTAGTTCCGATCTGATGGGCACAGTACTTAATGTTCATTCCGGCGATTGGGTACGACGGGACTCTGGAGTTGGCGCTGGCATTGATTCTTATTACGAGTATTGCCTTAAAGCCTATATTTTACTGGGAGATAATAAATATTTAAACAGATTCAATAGGCATTACAATGCTGTTATGAAGTACATATCGCAGGGCCCTATGTTGCTTGATGTACATATGCATAGGTATGTTCCTACTTCTGCCATGGTAGAAATCAAGTCTGTAGATGAAGGTGAACATACTTTGGCAAGTGGCGGTTCCTCGCCAAGTGCTTCCTCTGAGATGTACCGGCTGTCCAAATAAGAAAGGACGCCGGCTGTATCTCAGAAACTATTTATTGCACAGCGTTGGTGAAAGAATATTTTTAGTAAAAGTGATTAAGACAAATAGCTGGAAATTATTTTCAAGTTTCTAAAACTGTAAATTAAAAAAACCTATTTTTTCTCCCAAATTAGCTAGTATTAGGTACAATTTTGATAACATCAGCCAAAACTCTAATCAGTTCCTTTTAAAGTAACCTGTTTTTCAAATGATAAATAATATTAACAATTCATCAAAACAGTCTTTGTGTAGAGTAAAAGGAAAAATATTGGAAACTATTTTAAAGTTTTTATTGTATCCACTAGAGAACAGAATGAACAATCGAAAACATGAAAATGCTGAAATTGGGGCATTTATTAACTCTAATTTAAAATATTAGTCAAGTAGGCTTGCAATAAAAACAAGAATAAAAGATTGGAAATGACATCACTTACTTAAGTTGACAGTAGAAAACATAAAAAGTCAGGTTGGCGGCAACATCCTGGATGAGAGAACAGACCAAATGATTCCCCAATACTCATTCAACAAAAACTTCAAGATAAAAATTCCAGGTCGAAGTAAGTGGCAGCAACCCGATCTCCTCGGCACGGTTGGAGACATCATCTGGTATACAGATGGTTCCAAAACCGAACAGGGATTTGGAGCGGGCGTGTACAGTGAAATGAGGAATTCACAATTCTCCATTCCACTAGGAACACACAGTACTGTATTTTAAACAGAAAAATATGCTTTACTGCACTGTGCAAAAGAAAATAACAGGAGGGCTTACAAAAACAAGCGGATCTGCATAATAACAGACAGCCAGGCGTCACTAGGGGCACTAGTAAACCCCAAGGTGACGTCCAAGCTGACATGGGAATGCTAAAAAGAACTGGAGGTCCTGGGAGAACGCAACAGCTCTCCTGTGGGTACCAGGACATTCGGAAATAGAAGGCAAGAAAAAAGCGGATGAGCTAGCAAGACAGGGATCATCCACACCATACTTTGGACCAGAACCTGCCCTTGGAGTGACTAAAACCACAGCACGAGGGCAAACCAGGATCCTAAACAAACACAAGGAATACTGGGAGAACCTCGGTAGAATAAGATATGGAAAGGGCTTCATAAAGGGCCCATCCAAAAGAACGAAGGAAAAACTACTCAGACAAAGTAGAAAAAGACTTCGCATAACAGTAGGGTTGCTAACAGGGCACGATAACCTAAGAGGGCACCTACACAAGATAGGCTCCCAAGTTGGGGAATGTGCGACGAGGGGGAAGGAACAGCCTACCACATACTGTGTGAATGTGAAGCGTTAAATCACAAAAGACAAGCATTATTTGGGCAACCGAAAATGCGCCCACAGAAATTTATCAACCAGCCAGTCTCGGGGTTACACAG
Organism: Listronotus oregonensis; assembly: GCA_019359885.1. NCBI lineage: Eukaryota > Metazoa > Arthropoda > Insecta > Coleoptera > Curculionidae > Listronotus > Listronotus oregonensis. The sequence goes on along the minus strand of JAHBCN010003385.1, from coordinate 180,054 downwards.
ACTTGTAGAAGGAACAAGACTAATGGGAGGATTGGTATAAAAGACAATGGAAGATTAGGCACAAAAAGTCCAAGAGGCTGCGCTGCCTCCAGTAGTGAAAGACGGCTCCCAGGAAGAAGAAGAAGAAGTTGACAGTTGTCAGTTCCAATTCAATTTTTAAATAGGTGTGGTCTTATTAGGATCCAATCTGCATAAAAAATGATAATTCTAAATAAAGTAGCATATAACATGCTAGCAGTTTATTTAATTAAAAATTAAACTGATGCTGACAACTGTCAACTTAAATAGGTCATGCCGTTTTCCAATATTTTCTTCTTGTTTTTAATTCCAAGCCTATTTCACTAATATTTAAATTAGATTTAATAAATGCCCCAATTTCGGCATTTTTATGTTTGCGATTCTTCATTCTGTTCTCTAGTCGATACAATAAAAACTTTAAAATAGTTTCCAGTATTTTTTTTACTTTTTAGTAATTATTGTTTTACTCTGTCACAAAAACTGTGTTGATTAATTGTTAATAATATTTATCATTTAAATAACAGGTTACTTTAAATTATTTGAAAACGAATGTAGATATCAAAACGGGGTTTTTGCCAGAGAGCAGGTATTTTTCTTCTTTTCTATATCTCAAATAAAAAATTATATCGTCGTATTTAACTACAATTTCGAAAAACCAAGTGTTTCTTAAACAACGCCCTCTAGTTGGTAAACTACAAACTAGCCGACACCGAAAAGGACAACATTTAAAAGAGCTTTAAATTGTCTTTTAAACGAGTATCCACTTTAACCACTTTCGATAAAAGATGTGGAACAACGAATTCTTGGATAGAAATAAAGTAAACAAACCTTGTTTGGCATTAATATATTCAGGGGGGCAAAGAGGGATAGTTCTTGTAAACACACTGGCACACCGGCAACATTGATTAAAGACACTGAATAACATAGCTCCGGAAATAATAACTTTTTCATGTTTATGGCATTGCACCATAAATTACATTTTAATTAATCGATGATTCTTTATTGTTAAAAATTATTTTAAAAGCCGGAAAACTATTTTTGTTTATTATCTGAAGTGACAGACAGATATGACATTTACTTTAGATGCTCAAATTGGTTGCTGTTGATCAAGTCAGTTTACAAAACGTGTTATTGAATAATACAACCTACTAGAAAGAGGCAAAATGACATCGAAGTGCCGTACAACACCTGATTTGCTATCATTTTTTATTAAACGAATGCAGCAGCTGTCCAAAATAACCTTGCTTGGAACTGTCAAATTAATAAATGTTTATATTTAAATCGATGTTTCCTATATTAACACAAAAACCAATATATTTGAATAATTTTATTACATTTTCAAGGTAATTTCCTGATTTTGGTTTTTGAGATCTGGCAATTTGTTTACGTTCGTTTTTCCAAAACAAAAAAAAAAAAATCACTATACCAAACACCCTGTCTACAAACTGGCGTTGCGTTAATTCTAGTCCTTGAGTTCGTTGATGTGGAAGATAGAGCTATAGGAAAGTTTCTATTATTTATCATCTTCCCCCATCCTTATTACTAAAAATACGACAAAAAGTCCTTAACCAAACTGATGCAAAATTGGTTAGAGTTTTGTTGATGTTAACAAATTGTACTTAATACCAGCTATTTTTAGAGAAAAATGGGTTTTTAATTTACCGTTGCGGTTGCGCCATCTTGCGGTAGTTTTAGAAACTTGAAAATAGTTTCCAGTTATTTCTCTTGGCCATTTGTCCTATAAATATTTTTCCCCAACGATGTGCGATACATAGTTTTCGAGATACAGCCGGTGCGGCGTCCTTGCTTATTTGGACACCCGGTACAGTCGTTATATTTTTTCAGATATTGTTTTTTGTTAATTTTTAAAGCAAAGTTTAAGAAACATTAGTTTCAATTATATTTAGTACAAACTTTGTAAACAAAACTAGTGTCAACTCCTAAAATCAGTTAAGTGGAGGATTTGTTTTTTCTTTGGTATAGCCTATGCATTTGTTATCCACTTTGTGTATCTTTTTTTTAGACCGCACACGACTTCGCGAAACTACATGGATGCACTCTTAGCATTTTGGCCCGGACTACAAGTCTTAAAGGGTGATATAAAACCAGCTGTGGAGACACATGAAATGCTTTACCAAGTTATGCAAAGGCATAAGTTCATTCCTGAGGCATTTACCACCGATTTTCAGGTACGATTTAAAATAATCAATTTGTTTATCTCTTTTTAGCTTATTTGGTAAGTTAAATGTCTAATTTAATATAATTTCACTTTATATTCAGGTGTGCCATCATCATTATTTCCAAATTTTACGATAGAGAAAAAAGAAAGGACTCGAAACGCTCAAAAAGACTTCACGAGTCCTTTAAAGGGCAAGTGGGTTGGTAGCGCCTTAGGCAAGGAAAAGCTCCTCTGCCACCTGCTTCTGCTGCTCTTGTATCAAAAAGAGTACTAATAAATAAAAATTGTGTTTTCTAGTTTTGTACACTGAATTATTTAATCAATTTTATGCTTCTCGTTTCGTACACCGACCATTGTGACGACCCAAATCATCAACCAAATAAATACCATATTGAAAGTTATTAAAATTTTGTTAATAACTTCTATGTAGGGATAATTTAGACAAAGTTAAAAGTCCTTAGTTCTGGTCGGTCATCCTAAGTTCGGTTAGAGATCGAACGCTGTTAGAACAACACCGATACGTCACTGTTTCATATGGCAAACTGATATGAGACCGTGACGTATCGGTGTTGTTCTAACAGCGTTCGATCTCTAGTTAAAGAGGCTTTTTATTTTCCCCAATTATATTGCAGACGTGATAAATCAATAAAAGTAGGAACAGTAAACATTTCCCTTTAGGTATATGGTTAAAACATATAGTATTATTAGATTATTTTAATATCTGTTGTGGGTACATTCAGCCATGTCAAACCTTTTCTTACTAAGAACTGACCTTGATAGTTTGTCAACTGAGTTAGATTGTGAAATATGTACAGCTCAATCTGATAGCTTAAAGGTATTAGAGTAACTTTGTACAGATCACCAGCTGGTAATTTTAAAAACTTTATCTGTATATTAACAACACTATTAAACACAGTAAGTAAACTTAAAAATTATAAAATAATATTGTCTGGCGATTTTAATGTAAATTTTCTTGCTAAATACCATCAGAGAAACATTTTGATGGACCTAATAAATTCGTTTGGTCTATCAATAGAAATAAATGAGCCCACTTATGGAAATGCCTGTCTTGACAATATAATGACTAACACACTGTCTCTAGAGGAATATGCCCTGGAATTTGATTTGTCTGACCACAAAGCGGTTGTGGCAGCATTTACTGTTGCAGAGGCCCCTAAGGCCTATGTAAAGTTTAAGGCTAGACCTATAACAAAACAGGGTTTATTTTATTTGAACCATTTAATTGGAAATATCTGTTGGGATTTTGTTGATAACCATGACATTTCTGCAAACGAAAAGTTTAATATGTTTGTAAATTTTATTAAAAACTGCGCTGACTTGGCCTTCCCGGAAAAAATAGTTAAATTACGTAAAAATAGGGTAAATATAAACTGGTTTAATAACGTTTTGAAGGAAACACGCGAAACACTATCCTTTTTAAATGAATTAGCTAAAAAAAGAAACTCTCCACAACTTACTGCATTAAAAAACATATCGTAAAAAATACAGAACAGACATTAGACAAGCAAAGAGGCATGCAAATGATAAATTTTTAAAAAACCATAAGTATAGTCCCAAGTCCATATGGGATTTAGTTAAAAAAATTCAAACCTCGGAACAAGACATACAAGTGATGACAACATTGAGATCACGTCGGATCAGTTCAATACTTTTTTTACAGGTATAGCTGCTAAAACAGTGGAATGTCTTCCAGCCTCACAGTTATCTGCGGAGGAGTACCTTCAACAGTCACGGAATCTTGGTCACAACAAAACAAAATTTAAACTTCCAGATATCTCAATAATTGAACTAAACGACATAATGTTCAGCTTAAATAATAAAAATAGCAAAGATCATTACGGTTTTAACACTAAAATAATAAAAAGTATTGCTCATAAAATAGTCTGTCCATTAACGAAACTTCTAAACTTATGTATTAAAAAAGGCACATTTTAAAAATTTCTAGGGTAATACCAATTTATAAAAAGGGACCAAAAACAAACTTATCAAATTACAGGCCCATTTCAATAGTTCCAATATTTTCTAAGATTTTTGAAAAGACCAGATTATCCAAACATCTGGAAAATTCAAATCTTCTAAATTGCAGACAGTTTGGTTTCAGAAATTCATGTTCAACAACAATGGCAATAAACAAACTTAGAGAAATAATAAATCAGGCTTTTAATGATGGGTTATTGCGGGAGCATTGTTTTGTGACCTGAGCAAGGCCTTCGATTGTGTCTCTGTGGACCTTATCCTGCCTAAACTAAAATATTATGATTTGAACGATCACACCATTCAACTCATTATTTTATACTTATCAAACCGTAAACAGTATGTGGACTTAAATGGTAAATACTCTGCTGTTGAAAGCATCAGGCATGGAGTGCCACAGGGTTCGGTGCTGGGACCGCTTCTCTTTCTTATCCATATCAACAATGTGGAGAGGGGCGATCCCGGTGTTGAATTCATACTTTTTGCGGATGATACAACTGTAGTATTGCAGGATAATGATCTAGATCATCTATGAGAGAAGGTGGTGGATACACAGATGAGGGTTGCTGATTTGTTCACAGCAAACCAGCTAAGCTTAAATGAGGCAAAAACAGAGCATATGTTTTTTACATTGAAGCATATAGTGCATATAAACACGCTTGAATCGGTCCGTTTTCTGGGCCTCCACATCGATCCCAAATTAAGTTGGAACTCACCTATACAAAAAACTGGCTTCCTGTGTGTATGCACTGCGAAATTTATCACAAACAGTTTCCTTAAATGTTGTCCTAACAGCATGTTACTCATATTTTGAATCAAAAGCTACATATGCATTGCTTGCTTCACAAAAGACAATAACACAAACTACACAACACATGAAGGCACGCATTGCCATCTAACGAGAAATAGGAAAAATATATATTCCAAATATCACAGAATAAATAAAATTAGGACAGGCATATCATACTATGTCCTAAATTATTTAATTTCTTGCCAGTTTCTATAACTCAGCTACCTTCCAAAAAATTTAACTTTTTAATAAAAAAATATATATAAAATTAGTTTTAATTTATTTTACTATGTTTTATGAACCATCAAAGACAGGAACCTACCTCAATTCTTGTATGAAACGAGACGTCGAAAACTGAATAATTAATTGTGTGTACGAAATAAGAATATTTGGAAAAATTTTAGGTGTAGGAAATTTTTGAGGTGCAAATTTTAAGTAATTTGGAATTTAAATAAATAAAATACATAACTCCTTTTTTCAAAAAAAATGTTTTGAAGCCAGCTTTCCATATTTCTTGGTTTAAAATTCTTAACTTATGCAGGGGGCGCCTCGGCTCCAATTTTTTATTAACAAAAAAGTACCTTTTTTCAAGGCTCAAAACGAAAGACTTAATATTATTTTTTTAATGTCGTTGATTTAATTAGTAAAATATAAGTCTTGAAAAAGCAAAAGACAGTTCGTAATACCTAAAATATTTATAAACAAAAAAGATATAGCCTACTAGATTAGGGCTCTAAAATCAGTAAAACTCAATTATCTTAGCAAAAAATTATCCGATCATGCTTTAGAACCTCTCATTTAATTAAGAATAAAAAAACCTATGTTTTGCAATGACAGAAATGGATTAAAAAATTTTTGCAATAATTATCAACATTTCAAAAAATGGCTATTTTCAACGGTTTTTTTGCATTTTTTCATAAACAAATGGACCAAATCAATTTTAGTTGGGCTCAAATTATAGGTTTTTTTAATACCTAAAAAAAACATTATAAACGTATTCCTCTAAAATTAACAATGACGCTTGCAGAAGCGAAAAACACGTTTTTAGCACTTTTACCCTACACACTTTTTTCGAGTCTAAAACTATATAGTCATATTCAGGTAATCACCCTCTACAACTTCTAATACCTTTTAACCTGTTACAAATAATCGTCATAATCAGCCCTTATTTTTACCTACAGACTGGGCTAATTAGTAAGAATAGAAAAAAAAGTAAAACGCAAATTTGTGTAGAATTTCACGTAGAATCCCGTGGCGTGCTCGATTTTTTTATCGGTTATAGTTTTAAAGATATACTGTTAAGTTGTTTTTTTTAATGGGACACCCTGTATATTATTTTACTATTCGTTTTAAAATAAAATTACCTCATTATTAATACTACACACTTTATATTCATTTTCAAATAAATGATTTATTTCTGTAAAAAAAATGAAATCTATGAAAAAAAGACATTAAGAATCTGAACACAGTATTTAGATTTTGCATTCCTTGTATAACATTTTAATATTAATTATTATTTTAATATTTATTATTTATTTTATTGTTTTATTATTTATTTATTATTTTTAAACAATCCATAGGCCACTAGGTTTTCTTCTAGTCTCTTAAAAGTAATAATGCTTGGTTGCCTTATTTCTGTTTATCTACAAAATACATCTGTAAAGTTTTTGCACTTTTTTTCGCTTTCAATATAAATTTTAATAATATTATATATTTCAAAGTTTTCAAACTATGTTTTATTTAAATTAAAATTTAAGGACACAAAAAGCTGGCAGTATGTAATCCTTGTATCTTGCTCAAATATTGTACAAAATGTTGCAGTTATCATTTGTTGTATCTAAGCCAACTTGCATTCTATTAAACAAGGTGCGTATGAAGTTAATTGAAATTAAGAATGAATAAAAAAGAGGCAATTAGCTAATAATTTAAAAATAATATTTATTGTTTTTATAAACCTATGTGGTTTTCCTTAAATTTTTTACAAATAACCAATTTCTCGAAAATAAATGTAAAGTGTGTGGCATTAATAGATAGGTAATTTTATTGGGAAACATAGTCAAATAATGTACAGGGTGTTTCATTTAAAAAATCAATTTAGGCTTATATCTTTAAAACCGTAACTGATAAAAAATAATAAAATACGCCACTGGATTCTAGATAATATTCTACATAAATATGTTGTTCCTAATTTTTTTCTATCCTTACTTAAAACCGAGATACAGAGGTGTACTGAAATCGTCAAAATTTAAAAAGCGCCCTCTATCTCCGAGACAAATCAAGTTAACCGCGATCTTTTTTTACCATTGCAATTTTTTATAAAATCAAACTCGAGATTTAATCTATCTCTGATAGTTTTCTCAACACCCTAAAAATGCATCGAAAAGGCGCCACCCTGTATCAATGAGTTAAATTCTAAGACAGACCAACGCTTCAAAATACACTATTAGCACTTAAGCGAGTTTTCTACAATGCAGTTTTTGCTTTAGGTGCATTGGGGTAATCATCCACTTAGGCCAGAATTCTTGGAGTCCACCTACTTTTTGTACAGTGCTACTGGAGATCCATATTATCTGGATGTGGGAAAAAATGTTCTTAAAAGTTTGCAAAAATACGCCAGAGTGCCTTGTGGTTATGCTGCTGTCAATGATGTTAGAACAGGTAAATCCGTTAATCAAATTAATAATCTAGTTATCATGGAATTATCCCAGATTAAGTGGTTACTGTTAGCGATTTAATCTGTTTTTTAGGATTTTTACAAGTTTTTTTTTTTAAATAAACATAAAATAATATTTTTAGTCTTTAAAATGTTTATTAAAACTAAAATAATATATAAAGAGCACAAAAAATACATAGCCCACTAAACCTTAGAACATTGAGTTATTATTAATCAAATTTTAGGCTTTTAGAATAGTTAAGGTTATAAAACAATCTTTCTATGAACCTGTTTTGTTTAAACTACCTAAAAGTAAAAAATAAACAGGTTTTTACAGCTAAGTGGCTAAATTTAAAGTATAATCTACATTTTTGATTTATTTTAAGAGTACTTGCATTTAAAAAACTAATTTAGTCAGTAGGTATACCAAAATCTGAAAAAGAATTAAAGGGCTTTGTTAAACTTTAACTTTTTTTTAAACAGCAATATTTAAATATAATTTTTTTGTTTTACCTTGTTACACCATAATAAAACCCACATGGTCTGAAAAAATTGATTTTTTACTCACATTATCACGAAATAATACAATTTTTTTATTTTTCATATAAAAATACTAAAGTTATGGTCGACTTTATATGAAAATAAGTGAGATAGATATTCGTGTAAAAAGAGATAATACGATTCCGTTCTCTCTAGTTTTGCTTAGTTCTGGTTAGGTTTTCCTCATTAAAATGTAAATTTTCTTTATCAGAAATGCGAAATCGAACGAAATAAAAAAAGGCTGATATCTTTATTTTTCGACTTTTTATAGCCAAAAATGGGGTGAACCCCACTTCCAAATAATTACATTATTTAAAAATGTATTATTTTTGTAATTTGTGTAAATTTTTGGAACCGACAACGTCGCAAAATCTGACCTTTACCTAACCTAAAAACATAGTGCTTTTTCAAATTTTAATTTCATTTTCTCTGCAATTTTCGGATTTTTTTTTAAATTAACTTAACAAAACATGTTCTTTTTATCTGTAATTTTTATTTTTTTCAAATCGACAAGGACCCGAGTTAAAGTATTTTAACAAACAAAATTAAGCCTTAATGCCATGTTGGTACTTGTTACAAAGTGTGTTAGGTTGTTAATATCTGTTTTCAGACAAAATAAAAAAATCATATATTTACTTATAATATAAGTAAATATAAAAATGGAAACATTTTTTTAATATTATTCACAACATGTTATTAAATTCTTTATTTAGCAAATATTTCAGCTAATCAATAACTTACATAGGCAAATAAAAAATAGTTAGAAATAATTGCAATATATAGTCCAAGAAAATAGGTCGTGAAATACGAATTTGAGGTTAAAACTTGAATTTTTGATTAAGTTACTTTGAAGAATCTAAAAACGAACTGTATTTTTTTAATTCACCCCCGGGAAGGGGTTAAAAAAAATAAAAAAGTGTTTTTTTTTTAATTTGGAGGAAACGGTAAGTCCTAAAAAAAAGTTTTAAATAAAAGTTGTAGAACGTAAAATTCTACATAAAAATAATTATATAACTTTTTTTCTCAAATTAAAATTAACTGAGATAGGGTAGCTATAAGCTAGGGGATGATAGCAGCAACTTTAAAAAATCATAAATTATTGAAAAATTAAAAAACTCATAGTTTTTTTTTATTATTTATATAATTAACAACTTTAATTCTAGATATTTCTTTTCTCTAGTTGTTAATTATATAAATAATAAAAAAAACTATGAGTTTTTTAATTTTCCAATAATTTATGATTTTTTAAAGTTGCTGTTATCATCCCCTAGCTTCTAGCTACCCTATCTCAGTTAATTTTAATTTTGGGAAAAAAAGTTATATAATCATTTTTATGTAGAATATTTCGTTTTACAACTTTTATTAAAAACTTTTTTTCCAAGACTTACCGTTTTCTCAAAATTAAAAAAACATTTAAAAATTTTTTTCACTCCTTCCGGGGTGAATTCAAAAAAAAAATTACAATTCGTTTTTAGATTCTTCAAAGTAACTTATATCAAAAATTCAAGTTTTAACCTCAAATTCGTATTTCACGACCTATTTTACAAATGTAAGTAACAATCATAAGAAAATAAAAATTAAAAAAGAACAAGTAACAAAAGTATAACAGTCTAAAAATACGTCATATCATAAAAATACATAAAATAAGTCAAAAACACATAAAATCACTAAAAAATAAATAGCCTAATAACACACAATAAAAATATACAAGGAAAAGAATAATCTAATTTAGAGTCAGCAAAGTAAAGCCCAAAACAAAAAACAAATAATAACAAGACAGCAGCTAACATACATGTTACACAATGTTGCACTCTTTCAGGCGATATGTCTGAAGTAGTGCTTTAAAAGTTGTAACTTAATTGACATTCCTAAGGCAACTTATTAAATGTATCCAAACCCTTAAAAAAGGAATTTTAGCACATTTTTTTGTGCAATAAAAAAACTATTCTGTTGTCTTTATAGAAATGTATGTCACGATTATAAGTCAATCTATTAACCATATAGAAGCACACAAAATTTATAATATTGCGAAACTGATAACCATTGTCAGCACCGATGCATTAGCTTAATCGGAGAATATTTAGAGCAGCACAATATCAGTGTCATTGCCCTATTTTGTAATTTTTGCAATCTATTTAGTTCATTTTGAATAAGCATATATAAAATAGTTGCATAATAATTAAAATGTGGTAGTATTATTGTGTTATATATTGTGAGCTTTGACCAAAAAGAGAGAAAAGATGAACATCGTGATAAATAGTTTAGAGAATTGCTCAACTTGCCATATATGTTTTACTAATACTGTACAGGGTGTCCCAAATTTAAGCCCCATCATTGGATCTCGAAACTTGAAGAGATACGAGGTCGTTTAAATGAAGGCAAAGTTGCGCAATCTGGTGCTGATCAAAATGCCACCTTAAAAGTTTTAAAATTTCAAATACTTCCAAAGACTTTTGGAAAAAACCGAATATTCGCGATTTCATTATAATTTTTTTACGACTCTATAGATATAATAAATTTTACATTCTCATTGCTTTTCTACAAGACAGTGTTATTAGAATAGCACATCGGCGTTTGTCTCTGACCTGCCACCATCAACTTTGTTTTTTTAAATACGGTCCTGGATTTTTTATTACGGATTTTAAGAGCTTCTAAGGTCCCAAAACCAATTATGTATTGCACTTATTCAAAAAATTCATATTAATGCTTTCCTGGTAAGTCCTTACCAAAAATCTATTTTCCTTCCCTCTCTAACACGTTTTCTTATGGAAATTGCCAACAATATGATTTTTTTAGAAGTCATTGGTTTTGAGACCTTTAAAGCTCTTAATATCCGTAATAAAAAAATCCTGGGCCGTATTTAAAAAAAAAGTTGATGATGGCAGCTCAAAGATAAAACGTCGGTGTGTAAATCTAATAACACTGTCTTGTAGAACAGGAAAAGTAGCAATAAGAATGTGCAAATTTATTTTTTTATATCTATTTAAATAGAGGCATAAAGAAAAAAATGAAATCGCGAAGTATCTGAAATTTTTAAACTTTTGAGGTGGTATTTTGATCAACATTAAATTGCACAACTTTGCCTCCATTTAACCGACCTCGTATCTTTAGGTTCCTGAGATTCCAATGATGAGGCTCGAATTTGGGACTCCCTGTACAGGGTCATCCAACGCGGATTGAACAGGGCCATATTTGTGGCTTTCTTCGTATAAAAAAATGAAATGGTCATCTTGTGTATCTTTTCCCCTAGAATTTTAAAAAATACTTAAGAAATTCATTCGTATCAAAACAAAAAATTTATTACTTGTAACAAAATAATTATTTTATTTATGTTTTGCTTTTACTAATATGTATTAAAACTCGTAATAAACGTTTTACTTTGACAGAATGTAATTTTTTTGTCTTGACATTTCAGAAAAAATTTATTGTTACCCTTATATTTTGTCTAATTTATATCGCAAATTTCATTATTAAATAAACTACTTTTGTTTTAACTAAAAATTAACATACTTTCAAAAGTGAAACAATAAATATTGTGTTCCATTTTTTTTTTAAGTATGAGGAAAGTTAATGGCCTTATTCAGTTCTCGCTGGATGACTTTGTTGTGATTTTTATATATTTTAAAATATTATAAAGTTATCACTTATCACATTTGTGGTAATTTTAAAAACTGTCATAGCAGGGCTTATTCTGCAGAAACCATACTTATTATCGCTATAGAATCGATATTGTTTTTAGGAAAAAAAGAAGATAGGATGGATTCGTTTGTACTAGCAGAAACTTTCAAATATCTTTATTTACTTTTTGCGGACAAAGAAGACATTCCGATAAGCTTGGATGAATTTATATTTACCACTGAAGGACATCTTTTTCCACTTACGTTATCGGGACATGGAACTAATACTAGTAGAAGTACATCAGGTTAGTTAAATATGAGGTTATACATTTTTTACAGAGTCCATTCGCGCCGCGAAAATTGGATCCAATTTGGGGTTCAGGGCATAATGTTTTTCTCAAAAACGGTATAAGTTATCGATAATTTTAAGAACATAGAAAATAATACAAATCTAGGCTTCTGCTGTAATAGTTTTTAAATTTGGATTTAGGTTTTAATATTTCCTTGAGTGAAAGCACCCTAAAATGGTTATGTTTAGATATATTTTCTTTAACTGACTCCTATTTCAAAAACCCGTTACGCAGAGGCATGATTATTTCCTTACCTTTAAAATGGTGTATAATTTATGTCATTTAGGAAAAATGTTACCGAAAAAAACTTATCTCCTGACTTGCAATCGGAAAAACATCGATGATACACCGAATTTGAAGAACCTAAATAAAATATTTTTTTAGGGTTGAAAATTTGGTAGGGGAGTTTAGTTAGTCTCCGCCCACCGTCTCCGCGTCCTTTCGCCCGACCTCTAAGGTGTAGCGTAAATGCACTCTTAATTTAAAGTGATATTTAAAATACTAGGAAAACTGATTCTAATATTTCTTTTGGAAACTGTATATCAAACCTGCAACTGAATATGATGGATGCTTGTCTACAAAAAATAAACACATAGCTTTCATTTTTAGACATGGAGGTAGAAAATTCAGAATTTGCAATGTCGTGTCCCAATACTTTCTCTTTGTTCCCTGATGCTGTTAGAAAGCCTTTAAAACACATGGTAGATGGTATGTGCCCCAGAAGAACCATTAAACGAAGGTAATTATGTACTAAGAAACTCCATTTTCTTTTACTTGGATCGACTTCCTTGGCAGTTAAAATATTTTTTTAACTTGATTTTGTTTAATGCTTATGGTATTTTACGTTCACTTTGACAACCAATCCCTATCTTAATTGACGCAGAATTTTTACTTCCGTTTCCATAGTAAACCTTAACAGGCGAGCACTATTTCAAACTTGCATATTATTTCGGTAAATATTTTTAAAAGGGTTAAATGCTTTAATACTTTTTGCCAGAATTTATGTTGTATCTGCTGAACTCCAGGCGCAAGATCAACTGACCGGACATAGCGGACTAAATTAAGATATTCTAATTTAAAGCTTTAAAATTATTAAACATGTTTTTTGGGTCAACAATTTGAAATGAGACCAGGATGGTAAGATCTTATGGGTTTTCACCTCATCTTTTTTTTTTTTGTTGTACTTTATTTGCCTAATAAAAATTATGCAAGTTTCTTAAAAGTGATTTTTATGTCCATTTGACAACGCCGGCCAGTATCAATTTATATACTTTTATTTAAACTACTAAGAAATTGATGTAATATTCATTTTCGCCGTGTTAATGTTTTAAATTTCTATTCGTGATCGATAAAGCAATTATTTTCTGGACATTTGTCGTGAGTATATCCCGATTTTAATGTGTTGATAATGATTAAAAAATGCAGAATATTTGGGATTACGTCACTAACTGAGTAAACCAAATGCACAGTGTTCTTTAAAGAGTAGTGAGTATGCTGTTATTTTAAACTATTTAGATTTTTGAACTCCAAATTTTAGTACAGTGGATGGGGAGAAAAAAGGTGTTTGACCTCCGAATTTTTTTGTACAGTTTCAATTTTTATGAAAATTTGAAAGTAAATTGCTTTCACCTCTAGATCAAAGTTTATATATGCTTAGGAAGTGCTTTTTATTTTTAGGAGGTAAAAACGACCCCTTATGCTAAAACATTAAAAAACCATAGAAATAAACCTTATGTAAATTAAAACAAAAATATGTAGAATAAATCTACTTTTGTTGTGAGTTATATCTAAAATTTTGTAACTTTTCAACCCTAAAATCACCCTAATAACGAAATTACAAAAACAAATCTATATTAAAATTTCCCTTATTTTAAAAAATTTTTGTTTTGTACATTTTAACTCCATAATCAATTAATCCACCAATGATTTTCAAAGGGCAAAAAAATTTATTACAAAAACCCGGAAGCTAAAATGTAAAATCAATTTTTTGGGGCCTGATTTCGATAGGGGCGGTTAACCTCCTTTCTTTAAATTTAAGGTATTGGGTAAGGAAGAAAAAAATCATGAAAACATTTAAACCTAAGATGGGTAAAGTTGGTTTGGGTTTGTTAAATGATTGTTTTTTGCTTTGAAAACAAATTTAAAATATTTCAACCCTTAAAAATCAACCCTTGTTAGAGCTCAAAGTAAAAAAAATAAATATTTATCCTAAAAAAATGATTAATTTACCATAGTAATTTAATTTTAGAATGATGTTATTAATAATAAGTTAAAATTTGTACTAATTTCATTTCGCAACTTTTCGACCCTTATAAATCAACCCTTATTATAGCTTTATTAAAAAAAAAGATTTATCCCCAAAAAGTTAATAGCTTGAGAGATTTAATTATTAAAAATATTACCGCCTGAAATATAACCAGTTTCATTCTTTTGCATTGCATTCTCAATCCTTAAAAACCACCCCTTACAAAATTGCAATTCTTATAAACTAATATAATAGACATAAATAGGAAAAGAAAGTAGAATTAAAAACTAAAATTATACCGTAAAAGTATAAAGTATACGGTTTTATAGGAATATTTGTCTAATTGGTTTAATTTTTAAAAAAAGTTATTTTTTTAAAATAGCCTTTAGATTTAATGATAGAAAGTTTTTTCAAACATAATTTTGTGGTTTTTTTTTTGAGCTTCAAGGCTATTAAATTAAATCCTTTTTAATCCCTAGTTTTAAAAGGAATGAGTTTAAAAAGGGGTAGAAATAATGTGGTGCTCGTCGAAAATAGAGGCTTTAAACAATATCCCAAATATTTTTGTACAGAAAAACTAAAAGAAAAGTCTTTGTTATCAAAAAGCTATAATTAAGTACCTTAGCATTTTTTCGTTCCCAGTATTGTTGGAGGGTTTTTTGAAAAATGGCACTTTTTGAAATTCGAAAATCGTTTTTCATTTAAGCTCCAATTTTTCTAAAATTATGCATTTTAATTTGGTTAAACTTCAGGTGATTAAAATACATTTTAAAAAGAATCGAAAACGGTACATCTATTTTAATTAAGAGGGGGAATTAGGGGGTTGTTTTTAATGATCTTTTAGTAGAAAAAAGTAGGACCACCTAATTTTTTCTAATTGCCAATTTTCATGCTAAAAACTCTTTTTTATTTTTAAAGAATTATTAATACTTTATAAAAACCTTATATTTTTCCTTGAAAAATGGAAACTTTTGCCCTTTTGACTTTGAATCTTTCAAAAGCGTTTACGACCAAAATACCAAACAAGCCGTAGCTCGATCTGTATTGGTTGTATAAAAATATAAAATAACATTTTTTCTTGTTTTTATAAGCCAATTTCTTTACAGTTTTTTTGATAAAATGCATATTTTTAGAGTTATTCGTGAAAAACCCATTAAAAACGTCGATTTTTCGTCGAAAAACTTTTCTTTTATCGCTAAAACCAAAAAAATGTTTTACGAAAAAAAAGAAGAACATTTTTCACTTAAAAATTATTTCTTTTCCTGTACTATTTGTGAACGTGGTCCACTACTTATTTAAAAATTAATATGTGAATTGCTTTTTGATATTGAAAATAACGATTTCTCTCCACGTTTCTAACAATCTGACATTGCCGACAAAATTGTTGATATGTGTGTGCTTAAAAGAAATACTAAAGATGTTGATTTTAAGGTAGTTCACTCGTAAAACGGGTTATCTTAAGAATTAAATGAAATTAAAATATGGGGTTAATAAAAGTATCTTTTATTAACCCCATATTATACGATGCTTTTAAAATATAATTACTAAACAGTAACATTTTCGTTCGTCTGTGACGAACTTGTAAATGTATTGTTTTACATTTTGAAGATTAAAATGCCTACTTAAGTCCCTCTATAGTGGAAAATAGAGTGGTATATTAACTCCCTGGGAATGAACAATGGGAGTTATACTTATTTCGTTTTTTTCTTTGTTAGTTATGCCTAAGATACCAATAATATTTTAAATTCCTAATTTTGACCACATTATAATTACAATCGCGAAATTTATATCAAAATTACATGGACAGAATATATACATATTTTATATTTTCTGTCCCTACAATTAGTGTGCTTTAACTGATTTGGTAAATTTTTCTATAGCCTTAGTTTTATTTTAGTTAGATAAATAAATAATAAAACAGTTATATGCTGCCGTGCATAATATGAACTCAATAACATTTTAAGCATAAAAAATGTTAAAGTTCTTTATATTCCATTTTTATTGAGCTGTTTTTTTCTTAGATTAACTGCAAGTGATTTCTCAGCAGCCAATATAAACCATTTAAAAATAATTAAAGAAATGGGGATCAGCATAATCGCGTTAAGAGATGGAAGAGTGCAGTTATTACATACTCCTTCATCGGTAAGTATAAAGATATTTCAAAATTATATGATTATATTACAAAATCATTGATTGAAAAACCTAGATAGTTACAGTGTTTTTCTTTTTTTTTTTTAATTTTATGTCTTTGTTATTTAGTTAGGCCACTTCAGAACTATGTTTCACTATGTTAACTTTGTTATATAACATTTTATCAGTATTAGGCAAAGCAAAAGTACCATGCATTTCACAAAGTAACAGGATGCTTCTTTTTTTGGGTCCTAAGCTTTTTGTTATCCCAAACCTCAAATAAAATAAAAACCCTATTTATGTCCAGTTCATGGTGTATCGGTCCAACACTATTAGACTTATTTCGATAAATTGTGCCGAATTATTTAAACATTTTTAAACTCCATAATCCCCCAACCGTTCAGTGGTTTGTCCGACTGTTTTTAATATCCTCGTATTAGCTTCGCCCTTTCTACGCGAAAGCATAATCTCATCAGAGTCATACATGCACTCAGGGCCGTTTTCATTCTTTTTCTCTACCTTATATGCTGTAATATATATTTTTGATGTGGAATTGAATAAAGAGTCAAAATTTGGCATTCCATTTAAAAAAAAAACGTACTAAACAATGAAAACTGTTAGTGTATAGAGTTGAGACAACCTGTATTTAGCTTTCACAAGACTTTGAACAACACAAAATTCTTCATAGAAAAAAACTAAAGTAAGTTTTAAACCACTAGTTTTGAAAAAGCTAGCTAAGCTTTTTGCAATTAAAAAATAAACTCCTTTACATATTCTTACTTATTTGTGTTATTACATATTTTAGGCAAGATCACCGATCGACGCGGAAGAGGGCTTAATGTTCATGCAGGAAATGTTAGAACTTTCGAAACTGCAATCTCAACAACCCGATCCGACGCCTCAGGCAGTTTCTTTCCCGTTAAAAGACGAAACAACAGGTGGAAAACTGAAATTATAACTGCACAAGTTGGTCCGGCACAATTTGGAGAGACTTTAAGAGGTAAGGTAAAGAGAAAGCGTCTTTTTAAAGGGTTGCTAGTAGATAAAATTACCACAGATAGTATTTAAATCCGCAACGTTTGATTTGGATGCATTAAATCAATATTTGAGTGGTCTAATTGGTAAGGATTTGTCTGTATATTGCAAGGATGTGGGTTGAAATCCTAGCAGAGCCAACTTGTTTTTTTTTTCAAGTTTTAAAGTTTATTGTACCGCTAAAAATACAAGGTGATTAGATAGGAAATGTCCATACGTCTACCATAGATAGAGAATCTTAGAGTACTAACTTAAAATATTCTTTAACGGATTACTAACAGAGATACAGAGTGTTTTATCTAAATGGGCTAAAATTTGTAATAGCTGTATTTTCTCTACTACTTAACCTAATTATTTTAAATTTTAAAGCTTAATGTTTGTACGTGATTAATTTAAATTTTGGAGTTTTATACAGTCGTATAACCTTTTTAGAAATGCAGAAATGAATAAAAGAAAGAAAAATCCAGGCCCGGACTGAAAAAATATGATAAAAATTATTTTTTAAAAAACAACACCCTGTATAAACATTTTCCTGAAATGTTAAGATGACAGTTAAATCCCTGACAAAAGTACTGCAAAACAATGTAGAAATGTTTTTGGCACATCTTCACAAATTTGGAAAAAATGAAACGATAAAATTTAAATGGGCTTAAAATTTTATCTCTTTTATTTCTATATTTCTTACTATAATCGAATTCACTTTAATATGTTTTTAGAGCTTCAGAATTCTTATTAAAAATGCTATAACATGGTATGAAAATAATTTTTGGAATGCCCACAAAAGTATAGAAAAAATTATTTTCATGAACAACAAAATTAACCACATTACTTGACTTTATCAAATAAAATTTCAGGGTTTTATAAAACCAGGAGACCTTTTCAGAGCAACATGATAAAATAAAATGATAGAATTAAAGTTACTCAACAAATATTTCGTAGAAATAATTTTCCAAAATGTTAATGCCGCAGTTGAATCTTGCTTAAAAATTGTAGGTACTCGTACCATTGCAAAACATTTTTTGCACACTTGACATAATTAAGAAAAAATTATTTTTATATATCGGCAAGACTTAAATGCAATAATTTACCAACTGTTTATTTCCAATAGTCTACTTAGTGTAGTAAGTATTAAGTAGCCTGGAAATATAGCAAATCCCGAAATAACTGGGCACTGAAAATTCCCATGCCACCAGCCAGGCATATTCCGAACTTCTCTTTATGTGTGAGCTGACAATACCATATTTTTAAGAAGTGATTAAATACCAACATCTGTTTTATTTTTTGCAAATCATTTTGTCGCGTCTTTTAGCAGAAGAACATAATTGTATAAAAGCTCAAAATTTTATTTGATAAAGTCAAGTATTGTGGAATTAAAAGATGTACAAGTTTAAGTTCATTTAAATTTTGTTGTTTATAAAAATATTTTTTTGCTACATTTTTATATACTCTAGCATTTTTATTAAAGATTCCTACGACTCTCTCCTACGGAGATACAGGTACATAAAGGACGCCCCTGGAAATCGTTTTTTTTTAATAACTTTTAAAATACTGGGCGTAATTTAATATTTTTTTGAAATAAAGGTTACTAGATAAGTCTTCTTAAAATGAACCCATTAGATCATATTTGGCTTATTAAGTTTGTTAGGGACGGACTAGCTCTTACATAATAATAGCAATTTTTTAACACCCTGTATGATAAAGGTTCAAAAATTTTATTTTTGGATAGCTTTAACTTTAAACTAAAAAAAAGTCTTATTGACATCGATAAAATCAACTGTTTACTAGAAATGAAATATTATGGTTGGTAAAGTTTTTTTCGTAATACAGGGTGTTTTCTAATTAAATCTTCGGTACTGGCATGGACTTCCGGGTCTCAGACACTCGAAGGCTTTCATAAGCCCACCGAACCAACAATGTACTGTCAAACTACTGGAGCAATCAAGGGTACACCTTAAAACTCTAGTGGGACTGTACGCGGGACACACAGATTAAAATACCACATGCACAAGATCGGCCTAGCGGAAGACGCCGAGTGCCGCATGTGCATGGAGGGGGATGAATCGGCAAAACACATACTGTGTTCGTGCCCAGCAATGGCAAGACTAAGATTCGCAATCCTCGGCAATGACACCTTGTTGCCGGGGAGGTAAATGATCTCTCTCCCAACAGGATCATCAGATTTATTAGGAGTCTGGACCTGGTGGGAGGAATATAAAAAGGTGTGAGCCACAATAGACCGATCAGTCGCGGAGGAGGGGTGTTATACCCACTCACTTTAAACCTACCTACCTACCTCTAATTGAACGTCAATATTTAAGAAGGCAAATTTTGAGTCCATTTTAAGAAGAAAACTTAATATGAACGTATGTCTAGTAACCTTTATTTTAAAAAATATTAAATTATGCCCAGTATTTTAAAAGTTATTAAAAAAAAATATTTCCAGGAGCGTCCGTTAAGTACCTGTATCTCCGTAGGGGAGGGTCATAGGAAATATGGAAACTTGTAATAATATTATTAGGTTTTTTATCAGATTCCGAGAGATTGCCCACATATTCTGGGACACCCTGTATAGAGTGTTGTTTTTTGAAAGATAACTTTTATCCAGTTTTTTTTGGCCGGACCTGGACTTTTTCTTTCATTCTAAGTTATTAACAATGTTCCATGTTTATATGCAGCTCTAAAAAGATCACGTGGTTGTATAAAACGTCACGAGTGCATTCGGTTATGTTAAGAAATGTAGAAATAATACATTTTATAGCCCATTTATATTTTGTTGTTTTATAAAAATATTTTTTTTCAAACTTGTGCAGGTGTGCCAAAAAAACAGATTTATACCATTTTGCAGTAAATTTAATAGAGATTTAACTGTCATTTTAATATTCCGGGAAAATGTTCATACAGGTTTTTTTTTTTGAAAAATATTTGATTTCCAAGCTTTTAGTCCGGACTTGGATTTTTGTTGTATACTGGGTATCAAACAAAGGTAAAGTCCAAGGGGTTCAGCCAAATCGAAAGATCAATAACAGTTAAGTTTCATATCTTGATGACCCTCTACTTTTTATTCACTTATTGACTTCTTTTGGAATTGATCTGACGAGGTGGTCCATATTCTTTTGGGGTATCTCTCTTCTTGAAGTTTACAGTTACTCTGACATGTGGTCCGACGTTGTTTTGTTGAAAAATGAAGGTTTTGATCCTTTCAAAATGTATGGAGGAGCCAGCCTGTTACCTCTAATAAACACTAGAGGTATCGTGCTACCACATCCGATATCACCCCATTTACATCCACAATATGATAAAAATGTCCTTCATATCAAACTGTGGATTACGGGTTTCACCACGTCTTACAATTACCCCACCATCGTTCATACCCAAATATAAGGGAGCTTTATCACTAAAGATTACATGGTTTCATCCCTGCTCTCATAAAAGTCAGTATCAGCCAAAGGGAATAAATTTCACTAATAAATAAAGGTGTTTGAAAAATGCTCGGGACATGTCGATTGGTATTTTTAATTACGCATTTTTTTCAACTAAATCTATTTATACAGGGTGTGTCATGTAACGGTGGCCAATATCAACTTTCTTAATTTAAATGCAACACCCTGTATATTATTCAATTTTTGGTTTTTAAAAATATCCTAAACATATTTTATGTACAATGTCCTATACCTCATTCCTACCTATTCAACTCTTTGGTTATACACCTATTCTTCCTTTTTTCGCATGCTTGTTCACAAGGCTGCCTCTAGTAGGTATATGCTCGCAAAGTAACCCTTAAGTAAGTGGTTAGTTGTGGTTAGGACAATAAATCTACTTCTTCTTTTATTCTTATGACGTTGGCTGCCACTTTTTTGCTTTCGCGGCAATAAATCTAAAAGCACCTAATATTTCCGAAACAGTTAAAGATACATAGGTATAGGACATTGTACATGAAATATGTCTAGAATGTTCAATCCAAAAATGAAACATTATACAGGGCATTACATTTAAATTAATAAAGTTAGTTTGGCCACTATTACACGACATACCCTATATAAAATGTTTTTGAACACCCCCTTGTTTATTTATTATCTGACCAATCGGAACAAATATGTTTTATATGGCTTAGGTATCTTAAAAATTGATTTACATTTTTTTTTCAGGAGACAAAATTATTAAAGCAAGAGCAGTTAAGTTTTCGCCATTCAACGGATGCAGCGACTTGGACCAGTTTCAGAGGCCCATTCTTGCTAAAGGAATTATAGCCATCTTAGAGAGGGGAGACTGTATGTTTGTAGACAAAGTAAGATCTAGAACATTTTTTTATAATTAGAAATTGGCACCATTTTACATTCATCCAAATAATCAAATAGTTAGTTTAAAATTAATTTCTTGTAAAAATTATTACTTTTTTCTTTAATCGGCTTATACCAGGTAAGATTTAAATTCATTTTCCAAAAAAAGAGACAGCAAGGGAGAATAAGTATGAAACAGAATGAAAATAATATCACTAATCTAAAAATAATGTTAAATATAGTTATAGTTATACTATATTAATCTTGTGGTGCTTTACTTGCAGGATCTTTGGAACTACTCCGATATTACGGCATATAAGCAGGAACGTCAACTAGCAGAGCGTCTTTTGTTGGTTGTAACGTAGAATGCATAGATAGTCTGATTAAAAATATATTTTTTAAGTTTACAACTCAAAAAACAATTCCTGTTCATAACTATATATATAATATGATCATTTTCGTTTAAAAATAACGTCAACAAAAACAAGTGAAGATAAAAACTCGTCATTGGTTAATTGCATTTGTAACCATAGTTGCTGACTTTTTGGACCAATGCGATACATTTTGGTTCAGATATTTTGGCTTTAGTCATTTTTAAATGATTATTATTTTATTTTGTGTATGATGTAACGGTACAAGGAACCATTAATTATCTCGGGTAATTGAGTAACTAGAGACCAACCAGATGTTTAATGCTATTTTGGATTTGTTCTTGATTGTACTCGAATGAGAATGAAAATAAAAACTTGCAAACATTTTTTACATACTCATAATTCTAAAAGGAAATACATATATTAATCTTCCACAACCTTTTGAAAGGAATACAATATTTGCTAATAACTAAGTATTTCCAAGCACAGTTTATTTTATTACCTTTAGTCCTGCCCACTAAGGCTTATATGAATCCAAACTTGGTTTTAAGATGTTTTACACATTTCAAGGCATCTTTAAGACAACACGGTAGTCCACCACGGACGTTATACACATAACTACTACCTCTAAACTGGGAAAAAATGGGTTAAACATCTCAGCACCCACTGTACATAGTACTTAAGGTGCTTACTAAGCCTTCGTGAGCTGTCATAAAGATTAAAACAAAAGAGCAGAACATATCGTCACCCCAGAAAAAAGGTGGCACAACTAACAAAACCTAGTTTGAGAAAATAACCCACAAAAAACAGTTTTTATTAAATATTTATGAAATATTTTTTACCCAAAATAAAGAGTGTCTGACTATTGATAGCATATTATGATTTTTAAATTATTTTGATTTTAAGCCAAAGAAAGAAAAAATATATTTTTTATGTATTTAAGTTAATCAAAACTTACACAAGAACAGTCACAGCAACAAAAAATTACTTTTCTTTTAAAATCCCTATAGGAATTCCGTCAAATCTCACGCGGGGCGAGAGAGAAAGGATACTTTTTTCCTGCCGTCTTAATTTACTACCGGAGGCAGCGCAGCCTCCTGGGCTTTGTGCCCAATCTCCCATTTTCTTTTATTCCAATCCTCCCACTAGTCTTGTTCCTTCTACAAGTCTGTATAACCCCGAGACTGGTTGGTTGATATATTCCTGTGGGCTCATTTTTCGGTTGCCCAATGCCTGTCTTTTTTGATTCAACGCTTCACATTTGCACAGGATGTGGTAGACTGTTTCTTTTTCTCGTCGCACATTCTGCAACTTGGGTCTCCATTGTATGAGCCTATCTTGTGTAGGTGTCCTCTTCGGTTATTGTGTCCTGTTAGCAGCCCTACTGTTATGCGAAGTATTTTCCTACTTTGTCTGAGTAGTTCTTCCTTTGTTCTTTTGGATGGGTCCTTTATGAAGCCTTTTCCATGTCCTATTCTACTGATGCTGGACCAGTCATGTTTATTTCGGATCCATTTCCTAGTTTGCCCTCGTGCTGTGGTTTTGGTCACTTTAAGGGAAGGTTCTGGTCCAAAGTATGGTGTGGATGATCCCTATCTTGCCTTCTATTTTAGAATGTCCCGGTGCCCACAGAAGAGTTACCCTGTTCAATAACACCTACAATACAAGGACAAAGCGCTTAACTTAAAACCGATGCTGACGTCATGCTCTGGAGGCCTAGCGATTTTAACCTAACTTATTACGACCCCGTCCCATAAAACATCTGCCCGGTGGCCAGCCTTCGAAATCCCGCAATCGGCTGACGTATTTAAAGCGACATTGCCAGATTGAGAGTAAAAGTTTTTGTCTTTCAGTCGAACACATTACTGGCTGTACTATCCAATGTTGCTGGTATAGGTGTTATTTGGCAACCCTGTTAGAGAATCGCCTGTTTCAATATGGACGTCGCGTTTGCATTTGCTTCGTGTTTACTTTCTTTGGGTCAATAAACGCTCTCAATAAAATCGGTCGTTGAATTTGAACTGTTTATTTAAGGTGTGCTTTTCTTGTACTATAATAAGTGACGACAGTGTAGTGTTTAAAATGCCTAATAAGTGCTGTGTTCCTGGATGTAAAGGAAACTATGTGAGTGGAAAAAAGCGCGAGTGTTTCGCTTTCCCAGAGACGAGAATCTTCGCAGAAAGTGGTTAGAGGCTATTCCTCGAGAAAATTTTATTCCAAATAACAATAGCCGAGTGTGTGAGTGTCATTTTGAGGAAGGCGATTTTATTTACAAAATTTCCCAACAGGATACGAAAACGGGTGAGATCGTTTCAGTTAGTTTAACTTTGCCACGATTAAAACAAACAAGCGTACCTAGTAAATTTCCCAATTGTCCAAAATACTTGTCGAAAACATTTCACATCGAAAAGCAAAGATGAAAAACTCAGCATTGTATATCAACATCCTGTTAATCCAGAAAGACCTTTGTTTTATTTGTTTGATTCTGTCCACTCTTAAAATGTATTTACACCAACTGGCTTAATTCAAAACCGAATCAGGCATTCACCTATCCTGACTTTTTTACCGGCTCCGACGGTCAGAAATGCGCATCGTTTTCCTCATTAAAAAAATTGCACGATTTAGAACACGGTAAATTATTAAAATTCGGCTATCCCTTAAATTTAAAAGCTCTTTACCCATCCAGTTTAGAACGACAAAATGTTAAATTAGCATTAAAAATTTTTAATCCATTTGTTGTTGAGGGCTTACAAAACTATGGAAAAGATATTAACCATTCACAAGATACTGCAGATTTTTTAAAAATTATAATAAATTGGTGGAGTATTGTAAATGTAAAAACACCACTAAAAGGAAAGCGTTTGGTGATCCCTTTCAGGAACCATATTAAAAGATAAATTAAATGATCCAAAAGTAGAATTTCTGAAAAATATGATTAATTGGTTGGACACTTGGCAATCTGCAAAATTTACTAACAAACTAACAAGGCAGACTCACACTGCCTTAACTCATACTGTTTATGGAATGTGCGAAGTTATTAAATATTGTTTTGACGAACTAAATTTAAACTATGTGCTTTTGGGAAAACTTCAAACCGATCCTTTAGAAAATCGTTTTGGAAAATACAGACAATTGGCTGGGGGCATTATCATATCTCGATAAGGCAACTTTATGAATCTGAAAAAGACTTAGAATTCAGTCAATATTAACATTAAAATCTTCCAATTTTGGAACTTTAAACATTTTCAAATTTTATGAATCACCCCACGAATTTCCTGATCATAATGAAGGCATTGTTGAGGGTTATTCTAATAAAATAGATGAAATATTTAGCAATATTATCATTGAAGACACCGATATAGACGATTTAAAAAGCCAAATGTCTGTAATTACTTATTAGCGGGTTATTGCAGTCATATAGCTTTAAAAAATTAAAATGTAATTACTGCAAAAATTTTTAATATACAATGAAGAACTTATTGTTGAAGACAACTTTAACCTGATAAATCATTTAAATCGGGGTGGTCTTCATTATCCTCGAGATCCAGTTGTCCAAATAGTGGTTTTTTCGTATGTAAATTTCAAAAGGTACTAAATGACTTTGAAAATGAATTTCTAAATGTTTTTTCCCAAAAATCATTTTTATCTTTATTAATTTTTAAATTTCTCGTTAAACAGGAACATCTAATATATTTTGAAGGCTGCAATACACACTCCGTAAAACCATTATTGATATTTTATTGAGTTGTATTTCTAACACATTAATTAAAAAATTTCTGTGGAAAAAAAAGATCGATTAGGTAAAGGGAATAAACGAAAACTCAATACTTATTCAAATGATTTTTTTAGGTAATTTATACTTATCAAAAATCAATAATGAATTGTAAGATATTATTACTTATGATGTTTATCGACATTATGACATTTTTCTATCTAAGAATGTAAAAATACGCATCACTTAATAATTAAAATATAGTGTCTAGAGACATATTTTCCAGTTAACTACTCTTTTAATTATTATTATTTGTTTTTGTCATTACTTTTCTTATTTATTAATTTTTTGTGCATTATGTTAATCGCCAATACTGCAATCAATTGATTTAAAATATAAATATTTATGCAATGCCAGTAGCAGCATCAATGTTCGGTCGGCCTCCGGGTGATGACGTCACATCGGAGCACTTTGTCCTTGTAGTGTAGGTGTTATTGCCCTGTTGCGTTCTCTCAGGACTTCCAGTTCTTTTTGGCATTCCCATGTCAGCTTGGACGTTACCTTCAAGTTTGCTAGTGCTTATAGTGACGGCTGTCTGATATTATGCAGATCCGCTTATTCTTATAAGCCCTCCTGTTGTTATTTTTTGCACAGCCCTCCTCGAAGTTTTTGTTAAATGAGTATTGGGAAATCATCTGGTCTTTGCTCGCGTCCAAGATGTTGTCACCAACCTGATTTTTTATGCAGTAAGTTTTTGTTGCAGTCGGAAAAAGCCATTCCCATCACTATTAGAGAGAAAGGATATACACCTATTCTTCTTTCTCTTTCGCACGCTTGTGTTTACACGGCCGAGCGGCTGCTTGAAGGATGTGACAATATATATGTTGTTAATTATTTTTTATCTTGGGACAGTCCACGGAGACTAAAAGCCTTATTAGTAACATACTGTTGTTGTCTTACCTAGTTGCATGTTCTTGCAGAGAAAGTATGATCCGTGCGCTTGTAACCTTGCTGAATTCGCCGTGAGTGAGAGCGGTCATAATAAAATCTAATCTCTGTAATTTTTAGGTTCGAAGAGCTCAACAATTTGGTGCAATCGCCGCAATTGTTATAGATAACGTACCTGACAGCAGCGCTGCCAATTCACCAATGTTCTCCATGTCCGGAGATGGCACCGACGATGTAAAAATTCCAGCAGTCTTCATGTTTTCACAGGATGCTCAAAAACTATTGAAAGCACTTTATTTGAATCCCTTTATGGAAGTTACCATGAAAGAAATGAAAAATAATTTACAGAATGACGAAGAGAGTATGTTCCATAAATTAAAGGTAATGGTTATTTACAGATCATTCATATAAGAATGCACTCTGTATTAATGTCGTTTATCCTTTTTTATTTTTGGATAATAAAAAAAGATAAATTATAATTAACTGATTTAAATTGAAAGTACTTGGTACAAACTCGTTTAAGATATGTACATTATTTAATTCTGTAGTAAGTACATTCCGATAGGCGAACTTTTTTTCATTTAAAAAACCAAGATTATTTTAATGCAAAAAGTTTACCAACTATGAGTGGTGTAGTTAATGGGCACAAATAAACATAATAGTCACAAACATTTATTAAATTTTGTGTTACAATGTTGTATTTTTACATTTGCTTTTAACTTATTTGTTACTATTATTAAAATTCATCCGCTGGGAACTATAGTTTCTTTAAATCCTTTCCAACATAGCTAATAACTATGGTACTTATGTATCTGGCAACAAAATCGGGGACGATAACGTGAGAACATGTTTTAGGTCACGATAAAATACATTTAAGATTAGTAATTTTAATTATTATTGTATTAATTATAGAAAAAAACTTTTTTTTGATTTTATTTTCTTTTAAAAATATATATCAGAGTCTTTAATTTGACTGTGTGAAACTTGCCTATTTAAGTATTAAGTGTATTATCTAGTTGTTTCCTGAACCAGGTCAAATTTTATAGTTATAATTTTAAACTGGCTTATGTAAAAACTAAAAATGTAAGTTTGGTAATTGATAATTTTTTTGTAGGTTTCTGTACAAGAATTTCTCAATAAACACACAGGCATTGGTTCTGAAAAAACAATTTCAGAAGGTGGCTTCAAGGCCTATATCGGATCAGATAGAATTAGGATCACTTTTGAAGAACATCTGGAATCAAATGCTCCAATTTTTAAAGGTATTGTGTAAAATATCACTTGAAAAAAAAAACATTTGTTTTAAACCTGTTCCACATTTTTTTGTGGACTCTTTGTATTCACCATTAACTTGTATATAATTTCGTTTTACTTTCATGTGAACTGTTTTTTATGTATTTTTATAAGATAATAAAAAAAATATTTAAAAAAAAATATAAACATAGTTGAACTTAACTGAAAATTAATATTCATTCTTCCAATATTAAAAGAGGCCAATGATAAATATAATAAAGTATGAAATAAGCTTTTTTTCACCTCGTTCCTAAGACTACAGTTTAATTAAATTTATTGCAAAGAACTTGAATAAAATATAAATATGTCTACACGAAAAATAAGTCAAAGATCAATTCATACAGTAGCTTGAATTAAAATGGATATGTTTACACGAAAAATAACTTAAAGACCAATTCGCAGTTTTTTAAGAAAGAATATGGTTTTTATTATAAAAGATTCTTTGAGTTACTTGCCAGAAGCGTTCCCTTTGGCTCAGATCGATTATAGACATATAGTACACGCATAAACCCTTAGGAATTTGCAAATTACCCAACAAAGAACCTCAAAGCGATGAAAAAATTAAGTCATGATT
This sequence comes from Listronotus oregonensis, assembly GCA_019359885.1. Taxonomy (NCBI): domain Eukaryota; kingdom Metazoa; phylum Arthropoda; class Insecta; order Coleoptera; family Curculionidae; genus Listronotus; species Listronotus oregonensis. The sequence continues at coordinate 151,327 of JAHBCN010003385.1, read as the reverse complement.
GTTCGGTGACAAGTCGGTCACGGTTTTCAAGATAAATTTCGCAGAATTTCCCAAACTTTTTAAGGCAAAATTTAAATAATTTTAATTTTAATAATTGTTAAATTTTTGTTTTTTACATACTCAACAGATTTACATTCAATTAAAGAGTGGGAAAGAAAACTTGGTTACTAGGAAAAAAATAGTTAAAAAATTTAGTAAATAACTACAATATTTCATAAACGAAGAAATGCCCGAGGGATTTTTTGTGCAGTAAGATGGATTTGGATGCGGTTTCTTGCATTCGATTCGTATGAACGTCTACAAACTTTGGGAACAAATTTAATTAATGGGAAATGAAAAACTGTCTTTGTACCGGGTGTCCAAATAAGAAAGGACGCCGGCTGTATCTCGGAAAATGTTTATCGCACAGCGTTGGGGATTTTTTGTAAAAGTGGTCAAGAGAAATACCTGGAAATTATTTCGTTCTGAAATGCGTTAGGAACTGCAATCTTGAACCAAAGTGATGTTTCTGTGAATTTTGCTATATTAACCTAACAAAAATCCCTGATTTTAAATCGAGGATAATTTAAACCTTTTTGACAATTTTGCTGTATTCTAAAATAGTGGTGGGGTATTTAAAGATTTTCGTAAAAACACCCGTATCGAAAGGTTAAGCCGATTTTAACAAACTTGGGCTAGTTAAAAGAAGCATTCTCGGGCTATAAATTTTATATTATTTAAAGTTTTGTTAGTCACATGTCGCCGCTAGAGGGCTTTTTCGAAATTCCGATAGAAACGGTCAATTTTCAAAAATTAAATGCATTGGTATGATTTTTTTATAAAAAAGTAACTAAATATTGCTTAAACAGCTTTGAAAATGTATCTCGATATCTTGTCCTACCTAAATTTAGGCCAAGAAAATTTTATACGTCAATATCTCAAAACTATAGCTACAAGAAATTTTATATGACATAAATTATGTATTTTTACGGAACCTTTAATTTAGGTTATATAATCTTTTCGTCTAAATGTAATACTTTACGAGTTATAACCAATAAATCGAATTTTCAGGATGTTTTTTAAGGTATACCCCTGGAATTCGATTTTTTGATTATAACTCGTAAAGTATTGCATTTAAACGAAAAGATTATATAACATAAATTAAAGCTTCCGTAAAAATACATAATTAATGTCAAATAAAATTTCTTGTAGCTTTTATAGTTTTTGAGATATTGACGTATAAAATTTTCTTTGGCCTAAATTTTAGGTTAGGAACAAGATATCGAGATACAGTTTTCGTGAGCTTATTTAAGCATCATTAAGCTACTGTTTTACGAAAAAAAAAATCATACCAATGCATTTAATTTTTTGGAGAAAATTATCCATTTCTGTCGGAATTTCGAAAAAAAAGCCCTCTAGCGGCGCATGTAAAACTAACAAAACTTCAAATAAAGTAACATTTATAGCCCAAGAATAGCTCTTTTTAACTAGCCCAAGTTTGTTAAAATCGGCTTAGCCGTTTTGGAGATACACAGTGTTTTTTACGAAAACCTTTAAATACCCCCCACCACTCTATTTTTAGAGATACAGCAAAAATTGTCAAACATAAAAGGTTAAAATTATCCTCGACTTTATAAATCAGGTATTGTTTTGTTAGGTTAATGTAGAAAAATTTACAGAAACATCACTTTTTTACATTCAAGATTGCAGTTACGCCCCCTAGCGGCCATTTTAGAAAGTTGAAAATAATTTCCAGCTGTTTCTCTTGACCACTTTTACAAAAAATATTTTTCCCAACGCTGTGCGATAAAGATTTTCTGAGATACATCCGGCGTCCTTTCTTATTTGCACACCCGGTACAATAGAAAAATGGTATTTTCGAAATGCATTTAAAAGTTTGCAATTTTAAAAAATTTATAACTGGGTAAATAATGATAAAAATGAGCCCAAATTTGTTACTTGGGGGGTTTTTGAGGTCGCTGAACACCATTATGACATTAACAAGGACCTACAGAGTACCTGGTGCGCCCTAAGGATGATGTAAACGTCGTCTTCCGGAGTTTTACGACAAATCGTCTTACTATCAGCCCAATTTATTTACTTGGGAGGTTTTTGTAGTCGCTTAACACGAATCTGACATTGGCAAGGGCCTGCGGAGTACCTGGTGCGCGCTAAGAATGGTGTAAACCTCGTCTTCTGGAGTTTTACGACCTAATATCAGCCCAATTTTGTTTCTCGGGGGGTGTTTGTGGTTGCTGAACACAAATATGACAAGGACCTGCTAAGTACCTGGTACGCGCTAAGGATGGTGTATACGTCGTCTTCTGGAGTCTTATCACAATTCCTTCTATTTTTAGCCCAATTTTTTTCCTCAAGGAGTTTTTGTGGTCGCTAAACACGAATATGATATTGACAAGGGTTTGCCGTAAAACTCCAGAAGACGACGTTTACACCATTATTTGCGCGCACCAGGTCTCCGCAGGCCCTTGTCAATTTCATATTTGTGTTTAGCAACAACCAAAACCTTTTAAGAAAAGAAATTGGGCCCCGAGTAACAAAATTGGGCTGATATTAGAAGAAATTGTCGTAAAACTCCAGAAGACGACTTTTACGTCATCTTTAGCACGCACCGGGTACTCCGTAGGCCCGTAATTTCATATTTGTGTTCAGCGACGTCGAAAACCACCGAGTTACAAATTTGGGCATATTTCCATCATTAGTTACCTAGTTATAATTTTTTTATAATTGCACACTTTAAAATGCATTTTGGAAATGCATTTTTTAATGCACAAATTCAGTATTTCATTTCCCATTAATAAAATTTGTTCACAAAGTTTGTAGACGTTTATACGAATCGAATGCAATAAACCGCATTCAAATCCATCTTACTGCACAAAAAATCCCTCGTAAGGCCTATTTTTGTGCTACGTTTCCTCGACTACAAGATTATCATGAAATCCAAATTTATCAGGCAATTTCTCCAGGAGAATACTGTGTGACACTCTGTCAAAGGCCTTAACGAAATCTGTGTTAATAACGTCTACTTGGCATTTTTTGTCAAGGCTTTCAGATATGTATTGGGCGATCTGTGGTAGATTTTCTATTCAAAAAAAACATGTTGGCGATTGGTTATTTTATTTTTAACAGTTATATACATATTTATATAAGGTGAATTAAAATATTTTTGCCAGACATGATAAGAGAGCAATGGGTCTGTAATTTTCATTTCGTTCGAACTCTCACTTTTATCGCCGTTTTTGAAAATTTAACATATTTTGGCCTCTTTTCAGGCTTGTGGAAAGGTATACATTTTTAAAGATAAAACAACTTTACAAGGGGTTCAGCAAAGAAACCGGTCATTTCCTTAAGATAAATGTAGGTACACTGTCTGGTCTAACCGCTCTGTTGATCTTAAGGTCCTTAATCGCATCACACACATCCTCATGAGTGACTTGCTCAATACATAATGGGTCAAATACAGGACAGACATCCAGAGCTGGGTTATTACAATGATGATTTGTGTTATCTATATTATAAGCTGAGTTAAAATAAGAAGCAAATGCGTTTAATATTGATTTACCGTCTGCATATTTATCACTGTCTGTCAGTATCTTTTGTAAAGTTTACAGAAAAAAACCTACTGGTTTACTTTTAGGAACAGGAACACATACTTCAAATATAGCATGCATTTTTTTATAAAAACAATAATCTTTAAGAGCTGGGTTAGTAAATAAATTAAGGTCATCCCAGGAAGTGTCTTAAAATAACTGATACATTGTTTGAAAGTCGGCCTTTCTAAAATTGAAATTAGCCACATCATTACTGTTTGACAAACATTTGTGCTTTGGACATTTAAGCTCTAATTCAACCATAAGTGGCGCATGGTATGGGTCAAATTTAACACAACTAAACGAACTCTCATATAAATTACATTTCATTTTTGTTGCAACAACTAGTAGGTGGTTATTTCTATTGGGTATACAATTCAATTGATCATAGTCAAAAATATTAATAAAGTTTAAGAACAAATCCACCCGCCTGTCCCTAAAATTACTTACATAATAATCATTCCAATGAGTAATATTAATAGCGTTCTAAATGGGAAAAGAAAGTTCCTCTGTCTTGCCGTAAACAGCTAGGTGGGACAAAAACTTCTAATGTATAAAATGGAGTATTATCATTTATAAAAGATTTAACCACAATTATATCAATGTTTGGTACATTAAAATCCAATTTTATCTAACTACATTTATATATTTTATTAATTACTACCACACATTTAACTTTATTTTATACCTTGAAAACGTTGATCGACTTGCTATCAAAACAATAATGGGTTTTTGGATTTTTTAAAGGTTTTTTCAGATGAGCTTCAAGTTCGGAAGGGTCAGTCCACTCTGTGCGTACATGAGTATATACTCTGAGACCTGAACCGAGGCGGTCCCTTCTGGCAGGTCTGATGATTAAGCCTAAGAATTTTTTATAGATGAATCCGCAGCTGGTTGTTGTAAAATTATTTTTAAAATTTAGTCTTCTGTATGAACTAAATTGTTACCGTTCTTATTCTTAGAGATATTTATAAAGTATATATTCATAATAATTATTTAATCTAAGAATAAAAAACTATCTGGATGAGTATTATAAAAAAAAAACATTAAAGCTCTGATAGTTTATAAAAAGGTTGAGTACTTTTAGAACACAAAATCTATTTTATGATTATTAACAGCAGATATCAGTGGTGGTGTCACAATTAGGACAATCTAAATTTATACTTCCAATTATAATACCTCTTCTATAAAAAATACAAAATGTTGGAAAACAGTTCCATTTCAAAACCATCAGAGCTTTCATTTGTATTAAACCTCTTTCATTTTAAATTACCACACATTAACTATTTTTTTTCTGCAGATAAAGAAACAAATCCACAGTGGTCACAAATACGGAAAGATTTACTTAAATCCATTCTTCAGTCAGATAGCAAGGAACTCTACGTACCCTTAAACATCCTAAGAATTTATTTTAAGACCCTTGGTAACGATGAAATACATTTGAACGACCCTGTCGAGCAAGCTCGATGGCTACTTAGTGAAATATCCAAAGAATATTATTCGAAAGATGACGATTCTCTCGTCAAAGCTACACCAGACCAAAAAACAACCATTTTAGCAGATATTCAGCAAATCACTAAGTTTGATAAAGAACTAAAAAAAGATCAAAAAGGCGATGAAGGAAGTAATAATGTCAATAATGAAAAATCAAAGCTCGATCTAGAGAAACTAGAAAGGTTAACCAATCTCATACAGAGCTTTAACCAGTTAGAATTATTGGAACAAACGGATGTCTTATCAGATGTATTTACTAAACTTCAGAAGGAAATTGCTTCCGATGATATAGTTATTAGCGGTAAAGCGAAAAGTGATAACCAGGTAACCAGTGAAAACGATAACTTAATTGAAAGCAGTAATAAAAAGAATGGGAAAGGCGATAAAAAAATCGTTGAAACTTCAGTTAAACATGAACCGGATGAGTTATGATGTTACTAAACCACTTAGGATTACTCAATTAGACTTACTCGGAGAATTAAGGCTTAAATTACAGTAATTACTTTCTTTTAATCTACGTTGAAGTAGAGGAATAAGCTTCGTATAAAAAGTAGAATACTGATTCTACATGAAATGAATTCCTTAAAGCGAAATAACCGCAAGAACTTTAATGAAAAAGTATCATTTTTATAAAAACATGCAAAATGAAAAAGTCTATATTTTTTTGGCTTTTGGCTCTAAATCTCTTAGAAACCGTTTTTATATAAAAAAGAATTGTTTTTTTCTTTCAATATTACCGTTTTAAAATTGTTGACTTATTTTTTTTATTGCAGAGACACATTTTCAAATTTCTTGGACAACCCGTGTATTTCACTCTTAATTAAACGCCAAATAAGGGGCCATCCATAAATTACGTCACACCTTAGGGGGGAGGGGTGTAGAGGATTGGGACATTGTAAGACAAGGGGTATGGGGGTCATAAGCTTTGTAACATAAAATGCAAAAAAAAACAAATTATTAAAACTCAAAACTTAAATGTAAAAGAAAATCTTGAGAACTCTTTTTTTTATTGTGTGATTTCAAATCTTGTGTTATACTTCTACATGTTTTTAATACAGGGGTTTATCCAAACAATCAAAACCACAATTTAATAATAGAACACAAAATTGTAGATAATTTTTAATTCAAAAATAATTAAATTTGAATGAAAAGTTGTAAAAAAAATATATACATTCCTCTAAAGAAAGGTGCATTCCCTCCTTGGAACACTATATTTTAGCTGTTTAATATTGGATGCTATTGGTTAACGTGTATATGCGGTTTCTCTTAAATAAAATATTTACCTATTTCTATATTTATTTACCAGTTGGTATGAGGGGTTGGATTTTCTTGACATTTTCTGATTTGGGTATTTCTTATAATGAAAGAGACAAAAATATATATTTTTTTATCTATTCAATTACGTTGTATTAAATTGCACTTTAATCTTCTGTCAATGTCTAAAGTTAATGATATAGACAGTTTTTTTTTATATTGATCATCTCTTTAATATTGTTCTGTTTATAATCTGTTTCGTTATATTAATGCTTAAGTCACTAAAGTAATATTATGGAGGTTATCTAGTTTGTGTTTTGATAGAGAGGCGTGTTTAAGTGTTTTTTTAGTTCTGGGGACCATTTAATTAAAATAAACTGATAATTTTTTATGTTGTTAAAATTTAACAAAAACTATTGAAAAATACAAACTTGCCTTTAACGTTGCTCTTACAGTTAGGTAAACAGATTCCTGGCTATTGATGAGTATGTTTGTCAGTTTTCATTATTTGAAAGCGAGGTGCAATTCGTTAACTGCATACTTGTCTCTATCAATAACCCAAACTGCTATCTTAGCCTTGGACACTGTGGTAAAGCAGTTCGGGTTAATTAGAATCTGCATTACACTTTAAAAGTATGTTACCTCTTTAAATCAGCCTAGGAACGTAGTGTAGCATCTTTGACACATATTCAGGAACAATTTCTATCAATACCCGCGGCTTCCCATCAGATATAAATATATATCCTAATTTTCACAATGCCATGACCAAGGGCTTTCTAAGAATCTTCCTCCACTTGTATATCACATACAAGCGCACTACCGTTAGCAGGAGTTCCTCAATAATCCTCAGGACTCATCCGTTGATAGTGTTTATTAGACAATTGTACCGGGTGTCCAAATAAGAAAGGACGCCGGATGTATCTCAGAAAATGTTTATCGTACAGCTTTAAGGAAAAAATATTTTTGGTAAAAGTGATCAAGAGAAATAGCTGGAAATTATTTTCAAGTTTCTGAAATGGCCGCTAGGGGGCGTAACTGCAATATTGAATCTAAAAAAGTGATGTTTCTGTGAATTTTGCTATATTAACCTAACAAAAAAATACCTGATCTTTCAAGTCGAGTATAATTAAAACCTTTTTTGTTCGACGATTTTTTCTGTATCTCTAAAAATAAAGTGGTGGGGGGTATTTAAAGGTTTCCGTAAAAAACACTCTGTATCTTCAACACGGCTAAGCCGATTTTAACAAGCTTAGGCTAGTTGACAAGAGCTTTTCTTGGGCTATAAATGTTATAATATTTGAAGTTTTGTTAGTTTTACAGGTCGCCGCTAGAGGGCTTTTTTCAACATTCCGACAGAAATCCTTAATTTTCTCAAAAAAATGAAATGCGTTGGTATGATTTTTTTTTTCATCAAAAAAGTCTTCACAGAAAAGATTCAAGATTGCAGTTACGCCCCCTAGCGGCCATTTCAGAAACTTGAAAATAATTCACAGCTATTTCTCTTGACCACTTTTACGAAAAATATTTTTTTTCCAACGCTGTGCGATAAACATTTTCTGAGATACAGCCGGCGTCCGTTCTTATTTGGACATCCGGTACAAGATTCTCAAACTAAGACGGGGCTTTCAATTGTGCAAGACAAAAGTTATTTAAAAAAATCACATACAAGTTTCAGTTTATTTTTAGAAAAATGACTGAACATTTTTAGATTCTCAGAAAGTTCTAAGCATATTTTCACGATTGAAAATTTAAAAATAATACTTTTTAATTATAAAACCTAAAAAATGTGTGGTGGAATAAATTTACTCTTACACTCCTATCTTAGTCTTTTATTAGTTACTAAAAGTGTTAATTACCGCTTTGAAAGGTAAGCATTTTTTTAACAGAATACATAGGAGTGGAATGTACACGTGATTTTAAATATAAGACTCGAGATTTACTAAAATGTTCTGCCAAAAGTTTTTTCAGTATTAGATATTTTACTTTTGCATAATTAAAAGCCTTATCTTAATTAAGTTATCTTATGCTATCCATACACTTGCTAAATAATCGCGGCTGCGAACTTTGGCCGAGATTCGCGCAAGATCTCTGCGCGAAGAATAATGACCCTCTACACCCGCAGTGTTTGCGGTTACATTTATTTTTTCTCTTTTTCTCGGGACAAAAAACCAGCATCGAATGGGGAAAGCTGCGAACGCAAAGCAACAAGAATATCCACATTCGCGTTTCACGGCTTTCGCGCCGTCAGTATAGATCCGGTATAAAAGGATATGTGTGTTTTCTTTCTGCGTGAATTTCTTTCAACTCGACAAATAAAAAGAATTAAGAAAAATGTTAAATTTTTTATTTTTTTTTATTGACTTATCACATTAAGCTGCTGCGAAGTAATCTACTTTTTATACGAAGTTTGAACAGTAGATTTATTTTTTATGTATGTGGACATGTTATAATATCCTGTCTCCATGCATATTAGAAATCCTATCAGAACAACTTCCTATTATGCAAAATGCCATCTAAATAAAAAAAAAATAGAATTTTCCCTAAAATATTGCAGGGTATATTTTGTAAATGATAGTATTTTTCTTGATCTTGGGCTTCTTAGACTAAATTTATCAAACTGTTAAATTTTTAAAACCACTGATTTTTTATTAATATCATTGGCTGTGAAACTTAACATTTTGAAAACAAGTTTATGTTATGTAGAAAATTCTTAGGCCTGTGACATATCTTCAGTAATTTTTATACTTAAGTTTCAGTATAATATGGTCCACTTGTTAAGTTTTGATCTCTTTATTTAATGTGAGATTTTTTAACATCATAATTAAATTAGTATTTTGGAAAAACATTCTAGAAAGAATAAAAATATTATAAATTTATGTTGTTCATCTTAAACTAAATATTTTGTTTTATGGAAAAACCTTGTAAATAATCATAAAACAGTACATTATCAAATTTTATATAGAATTATTTCTTTAAAGGTTATATTGAATTTCTTAAGGGCGGGATTATTTCATGAATGAAAATATTGATAGTTTAAGAATCTGCTTTAAATTCTTTACTTTTATAGTTGAATAACCGAATTTGGAGATATGTTATATATACATTATATACATATATACATAAAAACGACATCACGTTAACGTCTTCCATTTTCGGATTCTTAGAAATCTGTCCTTTATTATCTCCTAAATTATTTATTTTCTTTGTAGTAAGAGATCCGCCCGCTTAAATCTGCAGGTATTTGTTTTTTTTTGATAAAGCTTTTTTTGCACTTTTTAAGATAGAAAAATAAAAGTTGGGGATATCATATAAGGTCACATTTGACGTCTTCTCATAAGTCATGTGACTTCTGGTTTTACCGAAATTGCCTCAGTTGTTTTTAAATGAGGAACACTGTATCTTATTACATTTTAAGATTCTTGGGAATGTTTTGCGTGTAACGGTACCCCATTTGTCAAATTTTGACAGATAAAAAATTAAAAAAATAAATTCAAAGCTGTCAAAATTTAACATGGACTGCTTTTGTACGCAGAATGTTTCCAGAAATTCAAAAATGTAAGAATATACAGGATCTCTTACTTGAAAATCGAAAGTTGAGATAGTTTCCAGTGAATCAGGTAGTCACGTGACTTATCAAAAAACGTCAAAGTTGTCTTTATGATATCCCTAAATTTTATTTTTTTATCTTAAATAATGCAGAAAAAAAAGATGGTGAGCATTGCTCCTGGATCACCCGGTATATTCAATTAAAGGTAGTTACAGCTAAATTTTGCCAGGCAACCCGCTATTCTTCTCTGATGCATTAATGAAAATTAGGTTTTATCAACAAAAAAAAAAAAAAAAAGATACCTGCAGATTTAAGTGGCCAGATCTTAAAATCTTGACTCTTTAGTTTTATTTTTGAAGCTTAAGGCTACATCATGCACAGTGTTTTTTGAAAGAATCATTCTTCAAGTCTGTTTCTCACCGTTAAAATCGTTTATAACCTTGTTCTTTTTTAGTAATTGCTCACAGTATTTCGAAAATAGTTCTGACACTGGCAGATAAATTTTTTCTTCAACTTTTTTTATATGTTACAATTATTTAACCAAGACAGTCAATTGACAATGGTAATAAATATTGTTAAAACTGTAACTTCGAAACACATCGACATGTGTCAGTAGAACTATTCCCATATTTGAGGGAATTAAACTTCGGTAATAGGTATAAAATTATTATATTAAATGCTGTTTAGCGCTTTCAACTAAACTGGGCCATCATCATTTATTGCCTTACTTTTAGTGTCGGTCCTGATGATGGCCTAGTTTGGTTGAAAGCGCTCGACAGCATTTAATATAATAATTTTATACCTATTACCGAAGTTTCATTCCCTTCTATTGTTAAAGTATACTAGCCAAGCAGCAACGTTTTATTCCCATATTTTTAGATATAAAAACAACCCTTATATTTCCATTTCATCTTTTATCACTCTACAGCATATTTATAAAATGTGTTGTATAATAAAAGGAGTCCACTATAAATAAAATTTGGTAATGTAATTATAGGTACAAATAAGATTAAATATCCTAAACTTATTAAACACACCCTTTAGTTTTTCAGAAGTACCAAATTTTTATATTTATATTTTTTGATTATATTTATTTTTTCAAATAAAAATGGGTTATTTATATTTTCGTCTGTTGTTATATAGTTCTTTTTTGTACATTAGATTGTACATAAGATTATAATTTATATAATGTACAAATTGTAAGAAGTATTTTTGTATGTATATTTAAAGAACTGTTAAGTGTAAATAAAAGAAAATTATTACTTAAAGTTTAGTACATTATAATTAACAAAGTAACTCATTTTAGATTTTGTTCTAACTTTAAGAAAATCTTCATAAAGGCTTCAAAGAATGATTTCCATGCACATTTATTTTTTAAAAAGCGGCCGTTTCCGCCTTCCGTATCATTTTTATGCTGTATAACATTTACCTGTTAAAATGTTTCCATCAAAGATATTTATACGTTTGACGCGGCATTCGAAAGAGGAAAGGTAGTAGTTCTAGCGCAGACATTTAAATTTAACTTAGTCTATACCTCTAAATAATGCGTGGTGCTGAAAATACGTTTATTTTAGTCATTTTTCGTGGTTTTTGACCTGGTGGTGGTGTTTCGACTGTTCGGTCCGATCAACTAGTTTGCACTTAAAAATTAAGTGGATATACCTAGTATAGAAAAAATTAAGCCGATAATCGACTCGAATAGTTCACTCTTTACATAAAAAATCAACTGTTGGGGAAGTTTGGGGATTTTAAAAAATGGCGTTATTCAGATTAGTAAATGAGTATGTTTACTGCCAAATAAAAATTAAATACTAACAAAATCTTTAGTTCTTACCCTCAACTTTTAGCATCTGTATAGTTCGTTTTGTTATTTTCATTTTTAGTTTTGGTTAAATTTTTTAATGCAAAAATTGACGTAAATTTTAACCCTCTAATTTAATAAATTTATTCACAACTGAATACTATTTTTGAGAAGGTTCATAAAATACAACACATCACCTTACTATTTCTATATAGGCTAGTTTTATGTATATTATTTGTTATAACAGTGGGTTCAAAAAATTCAAGTGCAGGAATAAGTTTAACTATGATATAATATCTTTAATCAAATTATAAGAATATAAACAGTAAAATTATTCATATAAGTTATGAAATAATAAATTAATTTTTACTTAAAATATTTTCTATGGATTTTGTGATCTTGAAAATTTCGAAATTACAGAGGCTGAAAATCTTCCGGCTTCCAATTGATTATGAGAGAGAGGAACAAAATTATATGTTCTCGTTTTTTTATGGTATTGTTACGGACTTTAGTTAGTGTTTAGTTATTAGAAATGTAAAAGGTTAGAATTATTTTATTTAGGTTAATGATTTATTTAAAATAGGTTACCTTAGTTTTTCCCTTTTTTGACGGTCATTGCGGATTATCCTGATGGCACTGGAGACATCCATTTTACACTTTTCTTACATCCTGTAGTTAAAGAATTCTTCCAGCTAATTCTAGACTTTTCCATTCTTTTCCACTTTACTATAAAAAGCGCGAGGAAAGTCCGCACGGGCCAGTTTAATTTTGACTAGCGAAGAGAAAAGAATTTGACAGAAAGTTAAAGGTTAAAGTTGTCATTATTACGTTACGTTGAAGTGTTACCATAGAAACGTTTGTAAACCTGATATCCAATAAAAAGGTGTAAAACCAGGATCCGTGTTTTTTAAATAAATTATTAATATAAAAAAAACCTAAAATAAAAAAACCTAAATACAATAATTCTAACCTTTTACATTTCTAATAACTAAACACTAACTAAAGTCCGTAACAGTATTAATATTGATGATGATGATTGGTGAATAATTTTACTGTTTATATTCTTATAATTTGATTAAAAATAAAGATATTATATCATAGTTAAAGTTATTCCTGCACTTGAATTTTTTGAACCCACTGTTATAACATAAGATAACAAATAATATACATAAAAGTAGCCTAAATAGAAATAGGTGATGTGTAGTATTTTATGAACCTTGTTAAAAATAGTATTTCGTTGTGAATAAATTTAATAAATTAATATAAAAAAAGTTTAAAAATACGTTAATTTTTTCTTTAAAAGAATCACCTGTATACACAGTAAAAATAAAAATAACAAATCGAATTATACAAGTGGTTGGAGGTAAAAACTAAATATTCTGTGAATATTAAATTTTTATATGGCAGTAGACATACCCATTTACTGATCTGAATAACGCCATTTTTTAAAATCTCAAAACTTCAAGAGTTGATTTTTTATATAAAGAGTGCTATGCCTCCTTAGAGCAGCTCGGACCAAACAGTCGAAACACTGGAGTTGGTCAAAAACCACGAAAATAACAAAAATAAATGTATTTTCAGCACCGCCCCATTATTTAGAGGTATAGGCTAAGAAAATTTTTAATGTCTGCGCTAGAACTACTACCTTTCCTCTTGCGAATGCCGCGTCAAACGTATAAATATCTTTAATGGGAAAATTTTAACAGCTAATGTTATGAAGCATAAAAATAATGTTCTTTGAACGTTTTAATAGGACAGGCGGAAACGGGCGCTTCTAAAAATTAAATGTGCATGGAAATCATTCTTTGGGGCCTTCATGATGATTTTTTCAAAGTTATGACCTAGCTTTGCCAATTAGACGATTTAATTTAGAAGACTTAAAACTAGTGATGGGCATAATCGGATTATTTTAAGAATCGAATTATTGAATTATGAATTATTTCAATAATCGGATTAATTGATAATTCGACTTATATAATTATTTTATTTTTTTAATCGTTTGAATTTTAAATTCTTGATTTCTGAATGAATATGTAACTCAATTCCGATGTAACTAAACACAAACACTAAATATTATATAAAGTTTGTCAAAAAAGTCCGGGATACCCTTAATAATTCGTCAACGGGGATTCTGGACTTTTTTGACACTGTATAATGTATATTAATATTATTATTATTTTTAGTAAGTAAATTTTCCATTTGCCATAGTTTTTTATGGTAATTTTTTACTTACCGGGCCCACGGCCGATTTTATTGAAATTTTGTATACCGGGGATTTTTGGGGCGCTGATCACGAATCTGAAGTCAAATGTTTTCGTACTCTGCTAGTTTTTGAGTTATAACGCCCCTCTCGAACCTAACCAGCAAAACTTTCCTAAAATTCCTCCTTCCTAAAACTGATTACACCCAAAATAGAAAATTTTATCAAAATACACCTATTATTTTACAAGATAAATTTAATTTCACCTTTATTTAACAAATATTTTTAATAAAAAATGCACAACAAGCACTTCCCAAAAATATTATTTTTACTTTTATAAATGTCAACAAAATTGTCTAGAGATTTTAGACTGTTTTAAGTTGGTCGCCAGGGACCCGGAAACAATTGAATGGCCTACTTTATAAATTTGAATTATTTTTAATTTTCGCGATTTAAATTTAAAAATTAAGCGCATTCAATTGTTTCGCGGGTCCCTGGTGTACCAACATAAAATTGTCTAAAATACCTAGACAATTTTGTTGACATAAAAGTAAAAATATTATTTTTTGGAAGCGCTTGTTGTGCTTTTTTATTAAAAATAATGGTTAAATTAAGGTAAAATTAAATTTATCGTATAAAATAATAAGTATATTACCATAAAATCTTCCATTTTGGGTGTAATCAGTTTTATGAAGAAGGAATTTTAGGAGTTTGTGCAGATGTGAGTCTAGTTTCGAGTGGGGCGTTATAACTCAAAAACTAGCAGAGTCCGACAAAATATGCCTTCAGATTCGTGATAAGCGCCCCAAAAACCTCTGAATACAAAATTTTAATAAAATCGGCCGTGGGCCCGGTAAGTAAAAAATTACCTTTTTTATAATTAAGTTGTCCTCTCTATTTACATAAATATATACTTTACTATAAAAATATTAAATCTTATTCGTTACATGTTATTTTTTTTTTCGTGACGCTTAATCAATTCTGTGAAATCAGGTTATTTTTCGTAATTCAAATTAAATCTGAATAATCGCATGGTAGCGATTATTTCAATAATCGGATTATCGATTATTTTTAATTCGAATTATCCCATCACTACTTAAAACCCACAACCTTCAGAACAAATCCTACCCGTCCACCTGGCCAGGACAAACAAGCGTGAGAGAGAAAGAAAACTGATATAATGTTTCTCTTTCGCTTGACCTGCTTTCTTGGTCGGCGGGAACTTTTCAATACTGGCTGGGCTGTCGACCAATGTCAATACGCGGAGCCAGAAAGAATGGTTATACCTGCTTTCTTTCTCTCTCGGTCGCTTGTTCGCCTGCCAAGCTGCAAGGATGCCTCTAGAAGGTATATTCTTGAACGATAATGCATTTTACTTTACTTGTCAACCAAAAGTAACCAACCATCTGAAAAAAGAACCAATTTGCTTTGGTAACTGTAAACAGTGAACCAAAAATCGTTTAAAATTGCAAGCTAAGTTTAACTGACAAAATTGACAAAAAGAATGGTATTTTTTCTTAATATAAACTATGTTTATGTCAAAAATCATTTTATTATCTAATAATCATTACAAAATACTTACGTTAATAAAAAATACAACAACATTTAAATAAAATAATTTGCATTGTTTATTGCATTATAACACAATGTCTTTATTCCCAGAAAATATTCTTAAAACAATTTTTTGTTAAAAACGTTTAACTTTTTTGCAAGTTTTTTTTTCAATTTAAGGCACTGACTTATGCATGGTCCGTTTATCGTCATAAAAAAGAAGCCAATTCTTTGGTTTAATTTAATGTTGCAAATTAGTTCTACTTAAGGTTTTTTATGGATATAAAAGGTATCAAATGCTACCATAAGGCATAAAGTGTAAATAAACTCCAAATTCTAAATCATTTCGTTTTTGCCTTAGAGTAGAATAAAAATAAAGCAATGAATACGACACCATGTAATTGTATTATGTGTTTAAATGCGTTAAAATTAACCATTTTATCCATAATAATCCAGAGTTCTGATTATTATCGCAAAATCTGATAATTTGGCATAAAAACAAAATTGGTGCTAGAACTGTGCCATGTCGAGAAATTTTGTAAATAAAATAGTCAGTTAAAATGTATTTATTTACATAATCAACTAAAAATAGCAAATAGAAAAATACTTTCCTGACAAGGTCAAAAATTTGTACAACCTACACTAAAAATGCTGATCAATAAATACGAACCATACAAAAGTCAGTTTTGAAAAAACTACAAATCTGTCAACATTTCATTGTCAAAAATATTAATAAAACATTTAATTATTTCTTAGGGGGCATCCATAACATTTTAAAAAACGAAATTATCATAAAAATTTATAAGAAAATAAATAAACCCTCTAATACTGAAATAAGAGAAATAATTTTTTCTAGTTAAAAGTCATATACTTAAGACACAAGTCAAATAAAATATCTTTAACTACACACCATTTGCGCTTATTATAATAAAAACAGTAAAAAGTATTTCGGTAAAAATACTATTTCTTTGCAATTTGATTGTATTCGAGATGCAGTTGCCGTATATCTGCTAAGGCTTGTTCTATTTTCTTTGCAAATCTGTGGCAGTCCTGAAAATAATATTAATGATAAAAAATACGATTTTTTGTAATACCTGAAAAGTTATTTAAATTGATGGTTCTGTTTGTCTGCGAATGAATGACCTTTTTTAATTGAATCTGTTTTCTCTATGAGCTACCATCATTAACTTAATTCTGTGAAATACAGACATGGGTTAGTTTTAAAAGAATCGTTCTTATATTAGAAGTTTATCAGCTTAGTTAGAGCATGACTTTATATAGATATAAATCCAAATTGAAAAAGTAAAATAATTCTGATGGTAAACCACAAAATAGCGGTAAATATATCTACTCACCAGAAAGTAGGTAAGTCCTTCATTTTTCATAAAGGGATCTCTCAGTTTAAATATAAGACTGGTAAAAACTTAAAAATACGTTCTCAATTAAAAATGTTATATACTTATATAAATCGAGATGTGTTTCGCTCTCCCGAGCATCACCAGACACTAAGGCTGGATTTAGTGCTCGACTGACGCACAGTGGGACGAAGCGACACTGTGCGTGTCATACAGTGTGTATCAGCCAAAAGGAATAAATTCAATAATAAATAAATGGGGGCGTATTCGAAAAAACACTCGGACACGTGTATCGGTGTTTTTGGTTGTGCATTTTTTTCAGTAAATACTTTTTATACAGAGTGTGTCATGTAATATTGACCAACACTAACTTTCCTAATTTAAATGCAACGCCCTGTATATTAGTCAATTTTTGGATTCTTCAGAATATTCTAGAAATATTTTATGTACAATGTCCTATACCTATTTTTAAGTGTTTCGGAAATATTAGGTGCTTTTAGATGTATTGTCTCTGCATGCTTGCCACTTTCTTGAGGGTTACTTTTTGTGCATATACCTACTAGATGCAGCCTTGGGAACAAGCGTGCGAGAGAGAAGCAAGAATAGGTGTATAACCTCTCTTCCTCTCTCTCTCTCTTAAATTGTCGGCAGTGTATACACCCCTCCTGCCAATTAATCAGCACAAGGAGCGAGAAAAATGTTATACAGCTATTCTTCTTACTCTCTCGCACGCTTGTCCGCACAGCCGAGCGGCAAAGCTGCTTCTAGTAGGTATATGTACAGTAACCCTCACGGAAGTGGCAAGGATACAAAGGCAATAGATGCAATAAACCTGAAAACGCTTAATATTTACGAAACAGTTGAAGATAGGTATATGACATTGTACATAAAATATGTCTAGAATGCTTTGAAAAAACCAAAAATTGAATAATATACAAGGTATTGCATTTAAATTAAGAAAGTTGATATTGGCCACCGTCACATGACACACCCTGTATAAACAGTTTGAAAATGCGCAATTGAAAATACCAATCGACATGTCCGAGCATTTTTTCGAAGAAGCCCCCATTTATTTAATATTGATTTATTCCATTTGGCTGATCCACACTGTATAGTTCAACCGTATATAAGCTCTTTTTTTTAATGCTCGTATTAAATTTGTCCATCGATCCCTCTTTGAATTTTTTATTTGGATTTTTATTTTCCGGAAATTTGTCTCCAAACTTTGATGATCATATGGGGCAAGATTAGGTTTTGGCATAAATTTTTTTGCTCAAATCTTCCTCTTGATAAGCCCCACAAGACTGCGTGACAATGAGGAGCAACATATTTTTATTATTCCCACAAACGGCCATAATGTTCCGAAATTTTTTAAGCAAAAGGGACTTTTACTCATAAAAGGTGCAGGAAAAATTTAATTCAACAAAAATTGTTCAGAATCATTCAAGGAATACGGATATTTTTTTTCAAATTTTTTAGCACATTTTCTGACCTCTGGAAAAATAGCCTAATAGAAAACTTTTGAAACTTATGCAAAAACTCTGAAAAATTCACCCATATTCTTAAATGGCACTGAATAATTTTTGTGTAAAAACCATGTTCTGTAAAAGCGACCATTTTCGACATACCGAGGATTTATCAGTAAATATTTGACCAATATTTTACCGGAAAAAGTGTCAGCTTTCAAAAAAATTTCTAGTTTAGAAAGCCTTTGGGATCTTCACTAAATAAATGCTAGAAGACCATTCCTACTGAAATCTAAAAAAAAGTTATACAATCTCTTAAAAGTCCCTACTTTTGTTCAGCTTTCATTAAACCAACAAGATTGATTCAAGAAAGAAGTAGGAATATGCGTTCAGAATTGAATGAGCGAACTGGTACAGAAAATTCAATTAATTGTCCCAAAAATGTCTGTCTATCTAATTAATGATTCCAAACACTTTCTGCTCTATACATTTCTTTTGTCCATTTCCACGTGGCCGTTTTTTAAAAATGAACCAAAAGGGGGAAAATCAGAGACAAATTTTCCGTATTCCTTGAGCCTAAAGACTTCCTAATCTATATATTTTTTTCAAAGCTGACACTTTTTCGTTAAATATTGGTCAATTATTTATTGATAAATCTTCGTGGTGTCGAAAATGGTCGTTTTCACAGAACAAGATTTTTGCACAAAAAATTTTCAGTGCCATTTAGAAATATCGGTAAATTTTTTCAGAATTTTTGCATAAGATTCAAAATTTTTCTATTCGGCTATTTTTGCAGGGATCCGAAAATTTGTCCAAAAATTCTGGATTATGCGGCTTCCTTAAATGATTCTAAACAATTTTTGTTGGATCAAATTTTTCCTGTACCTTTTATGGGTAAAAGTCCCTTTTGCGTGAAAAATTTCGAAACATTATGGCCATTTGTGGGAATAATAAAAATGTGTAGCTACGTAGACAGTCTTGTGGGTCTTATCAAGAGGAAGATTTTGAGCAAAAAAATGCGAAACAAATCCCTATGACCATTTTTTCGCCAAAAATTGTTTTTTTTTTCATAAAAATCAAAGTTTGAAGACTTTCTGGAAAATAAAAACCAAAATCAAAAATCCAAATAGGGGATCGATAGGCAAATTCAGGACGAGATTCTTAAAAAATGAGCCTGGACGGTTGAACTGTATGAGCTGTAGTCCCACTGTGCAACGGTCAGCGCTGACAGCGGCCGAACGTAGCTATTAATGCAATGCATGATGGAAAATGTGTCAAGCGGTCGCGCCGCAACGAGTGTGTCTGGCACACTAACTGCTCTCTAAAGTATTTTCATCCCGCCATAATGGAAAAAAGGATAAAAATACTTTAGAGACCAGTTAGTATGACAGACACACTCGTGGCGGCGCGACGGCTTACACATTTCCCATCATGCATTGCAGGATTGAAATACCTTCTTATATATTATCTTAGTAGCTATATCAATGAAAATGCATGATCAATTACAGTTCAGAGCTGAGAGACTGTTACGCGCTCTGCACTGTAGTTAATTATACATCTTCATATTGCTAGTTGCTACGTTCAAGCAGTGTCGTCGCTGACTAAAAAAAAAGTGAAGAAACTAAAAAAGACAAATACACTTTATTTTTAAACCAAACAATATTTGGTATTTTTATTTTTTTCAGGTCTTTGCTTATGAGCGCAAAACATTTATTCTTCACTTTTTTTTATCTTGGGACAGTCCATGAAGCCTCACTGTACCGTGGGTGTCTTCAGTGTGGTAAGATGTAGTTTATTAACACAGGACTTAAAGATTTGGAGGTTTAAAAAAAGGAAAACATTTGTATGCAGCAGGTTTACAGTCTAGACATTTTAGGAATGAATAAATAAACAAAGTGGGAAGTTCGGGATTTCTCCAGATGATGGAGCATAAGAGTGACATTACGCGTTACTCTATTGGAAGCTGTCAGATTTTTCTTTAACTTCAAATGATGAGTTTATACCAATTAAGGTTTTCTTGTAAGTAACGCCCACAAAGATAATGAACCTAAAACCTTTATTTTGCAGAAGTTGGTGCTTATAAATTAAGGATGAGGATCGGTAAAGTTTTTTTCGCAACAGCGATTATTGTGTTTTTGATGCATTAATCTGGACAAAATTTTTGGCACCTCAATCCAATATTAATTAAAGGTCCTGTAAAAGAAATATATAAGTTACCCTGCCCTTGCTTTCCAAAACGCGCTTAGAGACTGGCTTAAGTAAATGAATGTTAGAGTAAGAGGTACTATCGTTAGCAAAATTATGGTTATCCTATGACTGATTGTGTAAGAGAAGATTGTTGAATCTGGATCAGAAACATTTTTTGTTAATTTTTTTTAATGACATACTTCTCTAGAGGAGGTAATGAAAAAAAATCAATTTTCTACATTAAAACGCATCAAAAGAGAATTATTTTCCAAATGTTTCTTATAAGGATAAAATATTATCTTGATGTCATTTCGATCATTTTGGTTACTTGAATTATGGGTTTGTATTTAAAATTTTATGAATCTCAGCACCATCCCTTTTGGAATAAAGAAATTACCTATGGTAAATATAACATTATTTTTATAAAATACATTTTCCAAATTTAGTTTATTTTACCCTTTGAAAAGATTAATAATAAGGTGTGGTGTCTAACAATTTTTTAATTTAATTTTTTTTAAATTTATCGGACTTGTTAACTTTTATACATGTGCCATAATAAATACTATTTATTACTTACCGTAGTGGGACAACTTTTCTTGTTTGATATATGGAAGAACAATAAATCTTCTCCTGCGATGATATACGAAACACCATAACCATCATCCGCTACCGGCCCAAAACCACCACCGGCCGATATACACTTCGGATGCTTCTTTAGATCCATCCTTTTTGTTTGTCCGTGGGGTGTCTGTGAAGTTGACAGGCGCCAGGGTTCGCTTAAAACTTCTTTGAGGAATGGTGATTCGACTTCTAGGTATTTTGAGACGACAAATAAACAGAAGATATGTCGATCTATACCTTTGCCACACATCGCGTCTTTGTAGGCTTTCTAAAAAAATATTTTGTTATGTGTATGTCAAGGTTGGTGGATAAAGTCTTGTGTTTATTCAAGAAAGGAACTGAAGCATGGAGATGAGTGCATCTATTGTGACCAATATAGTGCGTTTAAAGATAAAAAACCTATATGTGATAATGATATTTGTGGGTGTTATTGAGTTTGCTGTTGTTTACGAGGAGAACTTATTAAGGTTAAAATATTATGTTTGCATCGTCGAGGGCTTGGATTTTAAAATCGAACCTGTTGTGGATCATCACTCTTATATAGAAAAAATGTTTTTAGAATAACATTTAAACTGTAATCTGCAATTTTAATTTAATATTTTTAGGCTTTTGTACAGATAATATAAAAAAATATTGTAATAAACAATTATCTCACTTTTGACGAATATGGAATTCATTAGTACCCTTAGTTAAAAAAAAAACCTTCTGTAAAACGGTTTTTTTTGTATAAATTTTAAACAACAATGAACGGGTTTTAGTTAATTTTTTTTACTCTGACTCCAAAGTGGTCCAACAAACAATATTCTGGGACATAAAAAGCATTTTTAATCCTCGTCTCAGACCTAATTTATAACTTTTAAAAAGACTGAAAGTTAACACAATCCTTACCTGGTGAGTTTGGCAAGCCACCCTAAGCAACCTAACTTTTTCTTCTAAAGGCGTGCTTCTGTCCTCCATAGCTTTAACGAATGTCGATGACTCTACGGTACAAGGCCTTACAGTTTCAGTTCTGCCTTCCCTAAACAATCTGGTCATCGTAGCTTCGTAAGTTAAACAAAATTTGCCCGCATCTCTGTAATAAGCCAGCTGCAGAGCCATTTGAATGTACGCATCTGGGCTTAAGCCGCAACTTTTCATGAAACCTACAGAAAAAAAACTTTAGAAAGAATAGAAATTACCTTGAGTGAGATATGATTTAATCCAGCCCAAGTAAGATCCAGAAACACAGTCCCCTGAGATTCTTAAGGAGCAAAGTGTGCAAAACAGTGTCAAAAGCCTTTAACAAATTAGTGTACACTATATCGACCTGGTGGCCCTTCTCGATGTTTTGTGTAAAAATAAATCTTAAAAGTTAGCTGAATTTGTAGTGGCTCAGGGTTAAACAATTAAAAATTGTATCAGATCAAAAAAAATATAAAATAAAAAATTTGTTATACCCAATTTTTAAGGTGTTTGTCCAATGAATTGATAGGACAAAATCGCCCCGTCCATTGGTAATCATACTAGGATAAATTTAACCACCCAAACGTAGTGGTTAACTTATAAACGGTTCTAATAAAATAATTAGTTATTTACAAGCACTTTTAGAAAAGGAATTTCCTTTCTGATTGTGCTTATGGCAAAAAATCTAATTTTTAACAAACCTTTTCCATAATTATTGTGAACATAAATTCTGAGATCAATGTCTTCGATGAGTTTGTTAGCAACATCCAAACTCACTTGTATGGCATTTTGACATTCAAATTGGATTTCCCAATTCAGTCTACTGGGTGGAGGTGGTGTGAACTCGGGATTGCCCAGTGTGTTACCGTTATGATCAAATCTATAGTAATAAATTAACATTTTAATATTTTATCATATTTATGTAATTAAAATGTGTTCACTAGTTAGTAGGAAAAAACTAAGAAGTACAATACAAATATACACATTTTAGCCATCACCATATGTTAAATATGTAATTTTCCTTTTAAATAGAACAAACCTCAAGAAATGGTCTTACAATAATTAAATATCTAAAATATCTAATAGGATGGTATTAACATAAATTTTCATTAGAAAAAAACAA
>JAHBCN010003385.1:108281-128182 GCA_019359885.1 Listronotus oregonensis | reverse complement strand
ATTTAAATTGTTAAAGGTTAACAACAGTTTAGAATGTTTAACAAAATGTCAGATTTTGACAGGTTGCCTACTAAAATCATTAAATAACACTGACAATGACATTTTGTTAAACATTCTAAACCGTTGTTAACTTTTAACAATTGCTAAGTCCATTGCTAAATTTAACAACGCGATCATCACTCGGCCGTTAATGTTATTCTTCTATTTCTGATAGTTTAAATTTTTAATTCAAAGTTTGCATTTAGACTTTATGTTAGTTTATAAACAACTTTGTTTTATAAAATGTGTGTTAAAAATATTAAATAATGGTACTTTCCTCTTAAACCACTCTCATGTTTTCCTAATTTATTAAGATAATCCGAGCTAGAATCCTTAAAATTCTTTGCAGACAACAGCAAGCAGTTTGGGACAAATCCGTCTTCTGAACCAGCGTGTATTATGGTAATGCGTTTTCCTTTATTTGAAGGTGCTTTCGTCTGACAGTTTTGACTGGAATCAACCTATCCTTTGGATACTGTGTCGTGCGTATCGAACCATGTTTCATCAAGGTAAATTACGGATCTGTTTTCTAACCTATATCTTTTAAGTTCTTGAAGGTAATTAAATCTCCAAGTGCGTAATCTGTGCGATTCCATTGCTACTTGTCTTTTGTCTATTTGGCGGTATTTAAATCCCATTTTACAAACAACTCTATGGAGGGTGGCACGGCTAATATTTATATTGGTTTCGTCTTCGTCTAGCTTCTTTTTCAGTTTATCCAAGGTAGGAATAACTCCGCTTTCATAAAGACAATATATTTTCCTTCTTATTAGATCCTGATCACTACTGTCTATACGGTGAGATTGAAAATCACTACGTTTTTTCTTTTGATCAATTCTTCACTAATAATAACATCCCTTATCGATGATATTGGAGTTTTTGTAAGTAGACAGGTTTCTTTTAAAGCTTCTTGTTTAATTAGACCTCTACTGATTAAAGTTTCATACACATTTTTCACAACCTGTTTTGCATCTAATGACAAATGATTTCGACGCGACATAGTTATATTCTCGTCCTCGCCTTTATGTACAAATGGGTTTACCCAATAACAATAGTTAATAAAATCGTTAAAGGTTTATTGGGGTATGGTCCGTCAAAAGCCATAACGATATACTTTGAGACAGACTATACTAGGTAATTCGTCAGTCTTCCTTGGATTAAGGCGGTAGGCCAGAGCAGGCTGTTATTTAGTTAAATGTAAATCGTTGAAGGGAATCGTGTTCACGAGTGCTTATTTGTAGTTTTGCATTTTACGTTTTAAATTGTGTGATGTCTCGTCGGCTGTGTAAGACGGTCTGCATATTTATTTTGTTATGTGTGTGGAGAGATTACAATAAGTCCCAACGGAAGAACATAAGTGCATTTATTATAAAGGCGGACAAATTACATTTTGGCTGCAAATCAGGCAATCAAGATAAGTGCTGGAGCCCTCATATGTGTTGCACCAACTGTTAAAGAAGTTTAACCAGATGGCTTAAAGGAACTCACAAATCGATGCCGTTTGCTGTAACAATTATATGGAGATAACCAAAAAACCGTGCAACAGACTGCTACTTTTGCCTTACCAACGTAGCAGGTTTCTCATTAAAAAATCAACATGCCATTGTTTATCCCAATTTGGAGTCTGCTATTCGGTCAGTTCCCCACGACGATTCATTGCCGGTCCCTAAACCACCAGACAAGTAGACTCTAGATGAACCCTCAACTTTGCCAAGTACATCTAGTTCTTCCTCTAAAGATACACTTGATCCCGATTTTATCACAGCAGAATGCCCTCATTTGATTTCACAAGGCGAGTTGAATGACCTCCTAAGAGGTTTGAAACTGACCAAGGGTCAATCCGAACTCTTATCTTCCCTACTAAGTGGCTGGCATCTTCTACAACCCGACGTAAAAATAACATACTCTAGAAAACGTACTTTGCAACTTTGATCTTTCTTTTCACAAAGTAGGGATATCGTGTACTGTAACGATGTTAGTGGACTAATGTCTCAACTAGGAAGAAAAGACGTGCCTCAGAAAAGGCGTCTATTCATAGATATCTCGAAGTTGAGTTTAAAAGCCGTATCTCTGCATAATGGGAATATATATCCCTCGCTACCAGTGGACTAAAAGAAAACTATGAAAACATGGAAATCGTTCTTGACGCTTTAAATTATACACGGCACGGTTGACAAATCTCGGCTGATCTCTAAGTTACAGGAATGTTAATGGGAACGCAGCTTGGTTTTACTAAGTATCGTTGCTTCCTATGTGAAAGGGACAATAGAGACAAAAAAACAGCATTATAAAGTAAAGGATTGGCTTGTAAGAACAACAAGAAAGCCTGAGGTACAAAGTGTGGAATATCCACCGCTTGCTGTTGCTTCCAAAGTAATATTACCACCATTACATATAAAACTGGGTTTAAGAAAACATTCTGTTAAGGCAATAGACAAATCAGAAGAAGGATTTTAGTATCTTAAGGAGAAATCCCAAAAATTAAGTGAGGCGAAAATCAAGAAAGAAATTTTTGTAGGTCCTCAGATTCGTAAGTTATTCAGAGATGCAGCTTTTGAAGAAACTTAGGCACTGGTGGAGAAAAGAGCATGGAGTACCTTTAAATTGGCGTGCGAAAATTTCTTAGGAAGTTACCGGGTTGACAACTATAGGGAGTTAATAGACTTGTTAGGCGCATACAAATCGATGGCAAGTAACATGTCTCTTAAAATTCATTTTCTAAGATCATGTTAACCTATTTGATTTAGATCTAATATAAAGTAAAAAATTTGGCACTTTACAATTTGCTTCTTTAAATATAACATGTTTAATATATGCCTCTAAAGTGTTCCGTGATGGAGCAAAACAGACTTTACCACATGTTTAAGAACAGCCATTTTTAATTCGGAAAGTAAAAAACATTGTTGGACAGTGGAATTAGCCTCGATGTACTACTCATGGTAAATAAAACTTCTAATTGAATAGTTATATTTTGCTTATGACATAAGTTACTTTTTTAAATGTAACTTATTAACGTTATTTAACAGTTTTATTGATCTATGAATAAAGAAATTATAAAATTATACCTTTTTTAACCTAACATTATGAAGTTATAAAACATGGTGTTTTATTGTTTGTTGAGAATAATATTTATATACAGCGAGTTAATTTGAAAACTATCAATGCAAGTGGTGAGTCACCTCCTATGCGCCCCACACCCCAACTTTTAAATTTCATACAGCTCTTGTTCAATTTAAAACTCTTTTAACCTAGATCTGTATTAATATTAATATAAGCTATGTTAGTGAACACCATTCTAAATATTAAAAAAAAAAAATCCATGTATGTATATCCACAATTAACCAGAAATTTAACCTAAACTATTATAAGACTTTTCTCCTCTTATCTATTTTCACACTCCATGTATGTTTAACAAACGAATCTGTTGTATACCAGAACCTAAGATTTTTAAACATGTTTATATTATACAAGGTGTCCGGGGAAATGTTAGCAATCTCCCGGATATAAAAAAAACAAGTGAAGAATACTACAAGTTCAGATAAACTTTTTTTGTATAGGCTTCTTCTTTCTTGGATATTGGCTTTCAAAGAGCTGCAATAAAATCAAGTTTTTTATACGTAACACAGCCTCACAAAAAAAGACGAAGGTCCGAAAGACGACCATGGTATCTTTATGTTTTTGGGGTCGCTGAATCCGAATACGGGGTCAGTTTGACCCCATCAGGTCAGGGTCAACAGCATTTAAGGGTCAAATCTGCAAAACTAATCATCCAAATTTAAAAAGTGTATACTTATCTCTTGGAGGTTGCTGAATACGAATCCTTGATGGTTTGAACTCATCAAATTTGGTTGCGATTTGACCTTGAAATGCCCTTGACAATATTTTGATAGGGTCAAACTGACCCCGGATTCGTATTCAGCGACCACAAAAACATAAGTATACACTGTTCAAATTTGGTTGCGATTAATTTTGCAAATTTGACCTTGAAATGCCTCGACCCTAACCTGATTGGGTCAAACTGACCCCGGATTCGGATTCAGCTACCCCAAAAACTGTGTAATTAATAAACCACCAGGTACATTCTAATTTTATTTTAATAAGATGTAATGTCAAGTATAACTCTTTAAATTACTCAGCAAGTGATGTGAATTACCCCCCTCTGCAGACTGTGACACTCATGACCTCCTTTTTTACGCTCTGTATTGTACCTTTAACTATTGACTAAAAATTAAGTACTCCTAATTCATGTAGCTAATCATGCAACCAAAACAGATGTACTGGATATACGTGACAGTCATGCCAAGCACGTATGGCTCTGTGGCATGGTGGCGCAAGGGGCAGCAGCGGCTGCCCAAGCAAAGCTATCTAGCCTACAGAGGCAGGCCCTCCTAATGATCACGGCGCGCTGCGCTCGACACCAACCGGCCAGGGGAGCCCCCTAGGACTGCCTCCTCTGCAAATATTCCTTGGAGAGGAAGGCAAGGGGGAACCTACAGATTTATCAGGCGGTCAGTAACAAACCGCAGGCGTGTCTATGGAAAGCACCAGTCCCTCAGGAATGTCCTGACCTGTGACAGACTGGGGAATGCCCTTAGACATAATGCCTACAGCAACCAATTACAACCGGCCCTACATTGTAGTCTACCCACAAAGGGAGGACTGGAGCAAAACGACCGACCTCCTCCGGGCTGACATCTGTTGGTAAACCCATCGATGGCCCAAAACCGAGGACGGTGTTGGGCTGGAATATAGGACGAGGCCGAGGCAGAGTTTTCTTTAGCCTGGGCACTCTGGCAACCAAAAGCGGAGGTATTTGCTATTGGATGTGTGCTAGATCGCTGGTTGATCGGTACTGCCACGTAAAAGAAAACCGTTGGAATTGCAAGGATGCGCTGACCAAACTGGGTCAAAACAAAAGGTTACACTACTGTGGATACCTGGACCACCGGCCTAGAGGGTAATGAATACCAGACCTCCTTCCAAGAGGGGGCGGAGACAAAATTCACAGGGCCGGAACCGGTCATCGGTATATCTTATGGAACGGCCAAGCAGTTCATATCAGCTTGGACACAAAAAGAAAATCTTCGGTACTGGCATGGACTTCCGGTCTCAGACACTCGAAGGCCTTCATAAGCCCACCGAACCAACAATGTACTGTCAAACTACTGGAGCAATCAAGGGTGCACCTTAAAACTCTAGTGGGACTGTACACGGAAAATTGCAGAAATTTAAAAAACCACATCAAAGATCGGCCTAGCGGAAGACGCCGAGTGCCCATTTTGCATGGAGGGGGTGAATCGGCAGAAACCTGTGTTCGTGCCCAGCACTGGGCACGACTAAGATTCGCATCCTCGGCAATGACACCTTGTTGCCGGGGAGGTGAAGATCTCTCTCCCAACAGGATCATCAGATTTATTAAGTCGGACCTGGTGGGAGAAATATAAAAGGTTTTGAGCCACAATAGACCGATCGGTCGCGGTGGAAGGGTGTTATACCCACTCACTTTAAACCTACCTACCTACCTAGCTAATCCTAACCGTTTAAAGAAAAACGTCACTTGATTACATCATGTATTTGGCGAGATAAAAGATCTTTGTTTCTATGAAATGTTTAACCTTCAACCAACCTGATAAAAAAAAATCTATCCAAAATTAGAGTTTTACTAGTTAGTTGAAAAGGTTTAATTTTGTATATTGCACATTTAATAGGAACAAATATGTATCTTTTATTGAAATACTAGTCTTCTATGAACTCCCTAATAACTACCTAAAGTACCTAATTTTTAGTCAATAGTGAAAGGTTTTGTAAAAAACGTTGTCCAAAGTTCTTATCAATACCGGGCGTAAAAATGGGTGTCATGAGTGTCACAGTTAGTCCATCTTTGCAGCTGTGAGCAATTCACAACACTTTCTTTGATAGTAATTTGAAGAGTCTTACTTGGTTTAATAATTATGTTTGAAACACTTGATTCCATTGCAGCTCTTTGGAAACCAGTATCTCCGAAGAGGGGGCCTATACGAAAAAAGTTAATATGGACGTGTAGTAACTTTCCACATGTTTTTGGTTGTGGGAGAATTTTCACACTTTCCCAGACACCCTGTGTATAAAAACTCTAACTAAAACACATATTAGGAAAGATAAAAGCCTAGCGATGTTAACTAAAAATACATGCCAAAAAAAAGCAAATTATATACAAAAGGAGCTCCTCAATAAATCTTTGTAGGTCTTAAATTTCAATATTTACTTTATATATTTTTTCTCTAAATGTTTCAAAGAAACAAAGGCGAGACAGAGAAGATATCCCTATGTTTCCTTCCACTTTAGAAATAAATTGTTTTGGCGGACAAGGACTTTCTTATTAAGAGGTTTTTTTCCACCACAACGAAGTTTATTTTGTCAAAAATATAATGCTTGCCATAAATATACCTTACACGTAGATACCAAAGAATAAGTTTAATCCTTCTGGTCCAATTCCCAAGGCATAGTGAGCTATAGTGAATACAATAAAGGCTGATGCATGAATCTCATATATCTATTAACTTCTTGTAGTACACTAATTAATTAACCACTTTTAAACAAAAAAAGTACCTCCAACAACTATGCGAAGTTTCTTATAATGTTTTTGCTGTAACATCTTTTTTTGGCTTTTGCTTTAGCTATACAGCCAGTTCCAAGTTTTAAGATGATTTATATTTTTTTAGCAAAAATCATTAAGTTTTTATTGGATGTAGGACATTACAACACATATAAAAAAGGACACAAGCTTCACGCCACAGGGGTCCATCAGGGTGACTTTTCTCATGAAGTAAAAAAAAATAAAATTAGACTTTCTAATTATTTTTTAACAAGTTCATCAATATAAACCGCATATTTTTTTATATTCAAAAAATGTATACTCTGTACAAATTATTTTTAAACTGACATTCTTTACATTTGTTTGAGGTTGTATAACATGATTTTTTTTAAATGCGAGTAATAACAGCCATGCCCAAATAAAACATGAATGATGATATTATAAAATAATAATAAAACGCCTAAGAGCGGTTAAATATCTGTGCCAATATCGGTTAATAGTAAGTATTCAGTAAGTGTATTCTTACAAAATCCTTTTCATGTTATGTTCCATTTTTTAAATAGCATCGATTTTAGATAACAATTTGCATCATTAACACTTTGACTGCCGAGCCAATTTTGGGTGTTTCTTCATGCCAAGCAATTGTGACTGTCTTATTTGCTGAAAGTCAGAAGCCGTGTCAAAATTTCCCTTTAATTTTTCGTGCTTACAGACACATTACTACATCTAATTGTTTTTTTTTCTTGGCGTCCAGGGTTGGAGCACTGTAAGTAATTTTTGACTGATATGGCAGCCAAAGTGTTAAGGCTTAAAGCATTTTTAACAGATAAACTAGTGTAAGTTTTAACCCACATTAACGTATCTTTTTGATTACGCAGAGTAATCTTACATAGTGACTTTAAAATTTTCCAAAGTAACGGGTTAGACTTATAGTTTTGACATAATTCCTTTAGAACAGAAACTGACTCTGTCAAAATGACTAAGTGCTGGTTTTCTCTTTGTATTGCCTTTGATATTTTTGAAGCATCTGTATATATTAAATGTTGGTAATTGGATAGTTAGACTTTAAGAATATTTAAATTTATATTAATTTGTGCAAAAGGTAAAAATATTATATTGATTTTTTTGTATAGAACTATAACAATCAAATGTACAAAAGTTAAATAATAATTAAGCATATTTTTATAGTTTCTGTAGCTCTAGCTGCCCCAAAAAGCAGTGCCGGTTTTTGTAATTATTTAAATAGCTTTACGAAAAACATTATACTAATTATAAGTTTGTCCTGAGCTGCAAAGTCCGAGTGCGTTCCCACTGTTAAATAAAAATGAATTGTGCATAAAATAAATATATACAATACTAAAGCAATTACCGTGTATTCTCAGCCTCTTCAAGCAAAATATATTCCAAACAGTGCGCTATAATCGGAGCATCAGACCTACAAAGTTTAAATCAAAAAAGGTAATACCAGCCACCAACAGGGTTAAAGAAAAAAAAACCTAAATCAAAAATAAAAAGAAATCGTGTTAGAATTTTCTAGAATAATAAGGATATAACTGTAACGACACTTTTTATATCATGTTATTATGTACAGGGACTCTACTGGTTATATTCTAAACTTTCTCTTTTGCACTTTTTTATACCCTTAAGAAAATGTATAATCAAACAAGAATAAAATATTTTAAAAACAAGAAGAAAATGTTGCAAAGAAAAACTTGTAAGTAACATAAAAATCATCTGTTTAAAGAAACACCCAGTAGCACAGATAATAGCATTTTTTTTAAAATGACTTTTCTCAACAATCATCGTAAATCAGATACGGCTCTAAGTGAACATTTTGCCGGCAAGTTATACTGGTTGACAAAATAAAAGCGTTCACAGAAATGCATGAATTAAAGACGTCTTAAAATACAGACCTGGTATTCTACTCATAGACCACCACATACCACCAAACCCACAACCTATAAATTAAAAATGATTTATTTAACTATGATAAACACTCTTTTTAGTACCGGGTGTCCGAATAAGAAAGGACGCCTGCTGTATCTCGGAAACTATTTATCGCACACCGTTGTGGAAAGAATATTAGGTACAATTTTGATAATATCAGCAAAAACTCTAAGCAATTTTGCATCAGTTTGGTTAAAGACTTTTTGTCGTATTTCCAATAATAAGGGTTGGGGAAGATGATATATAATGCATCTTTCAAATAGCTCTATCTCCCACATCTTTTATCAAAAGTGATTCAAGTGGATACCCGTTTAAAAAAAAATGTAGGTAAAGCTCTTTTAAATGTCATCCTTTTTGGTGTCGGCTAGTTTGTAGTTAACCTACTAGAGAGCGTTGTTTAAATCAAACTCTTTTTTTGAGATTTTCTCGAGAAAGTTAAATACGACGATATAATTTTTTATTATAGATTTAGAAGAGGAAAAAATATTTATACCCTGGCAAAACCGCGTTTTGATATCAGCATTTCAAATAATAAATAATATTATCAAAACAGTCTTTGTGACAAAGTAACAGAAGAATTACTGCAGTATAAAAGAAAAAATATTAAAAATCTATTTGAAAGTTTGTTTTGTATCCACTAGAAAACTGCCGTGATTGAAGCATGACGCACCTGGGAGTATTTGGCGCTGGATTTGGGAAGAGAGTTGTCTGAGATTTTAGAACAAAAAAATCAAGTAATACTTGTTGGTTTTAATGTAATATACATGTAAGAAGGCAAATGCCTGGTGAGGCCTGGCCTCACCTGCCTCATGCTACTGATCGCCACTGAGAGATTCACCTGCGACAGCGATATCGTAACAGCCAAGCTGTAATGCCGTTGGTGGTTAGAACGATCTAGGAATAGAACATCGGGTATTTATTCTAAATTTTTTTTGGGCGGGCAGTACTAGAAATGGACCGGGTGATGGCGAATATTCTAATGCAGTCCAGTCCACTATTTCATTACTTTGAAAGTATTAGTTAGAATTCGTCAATATTTTTATAGTAAAATTGGTTGTAGGTTATCTCTTTGTATATTCTGAAAACCTACTCTGATCTTTTGGTTACTTTAGAGTTTCTCACTTGTAAGTTATATACACACAACATCAAAAGTCTTGGACCC
Source organism: Listronotus oregonensis (assembly GCA_019359885.1). Taxonomy (NCBI): domain Eukaryota; kingdom Metazoa; phylum Arthropoda; class Insecta; order Coleoptera; family Curculionidae; genus Listronotus; species Listronotus oregonensis. Next base: position 118,460 of record JAHBCN010003385.1, on the reverse strand, counting down.
CACCGGTATTCTGTAATTTATTTCCTTTTTAAATAAAATAGTAAATGTTTTTTAAAGTATGTTAATTTGTTATTTTTTCCAATAATAATATTGTTATAAAATTTAAACAATTATTTAAACAACATAAGAAATAAATATTGAATTTCTTAAGTAAATTCATTACAAAAAAAAATTAACAAAACATTTTTTTTTGTCCAAGATGAACATCAATCAATAGTCAGTATGACCTCCTCTGTTTCTTAGTAGCATATGGACACGAGTATGCATTGAAACAATCAAGCGGTTGATCGTTTCTTGAGGAATATTGTTCCACTCCTCTTCTGCCGCTGCAACTAACTCTTCCGCATTTTGAGGTGAGTTAATGCGGTTGTGAACCGCTCTAGAGACAAAATCCCACATGTTTTTAATCGGCTTCATATCCGGCAAGTTAGCTGGTCAGTCTAGTCGGCTGATATGTCCTTGTTCAAGTGCCTCATGAACCGTTCTTGCGCGATGTGGTCGGGCGTTGTCGTCCATGAAGATGAAATTCTCGCCCAAAATGCTGCGTAATGGATAAATAATGGGCCTGATGACACTTTCAATATAAACTCGACTTGTCATATTCTGAGGTATAGCAATTAATGGCGTTCGGCGATTGAACATGATTCCTCCCCAAAACATTACTGTCCCTCCTTCATAGGGAGCAACCTCTCGAGGAAAATTTAGTCTCCCTTGACGACCTGGCTCTCGCCAGACTCTTTGCCTGTTGTCATCACTCTGCAGTCCAATTCTGGTTTCATCTGTAAATAAGACCCATCGCCACTACCGCAAAAGCCATTCCCTATGTTCTCGCGCCCAATGTAAGCGGGCAGCTCGGTGTCGTAGAAGTAGTGTAGGTACCCTTAAAGGCCTTCTTGCACGAAGATTTGCCAGATGCAGTCTTCTTCTAACTGTAGAGGACGATATAATACGGCGAAACATACCTTGAAAGTGAGCTCTAAGGGCTGGAGCTGAAGCAGTTCCATGTCTACGGGCATATTGAACCAAATATCGATCCTCCCGTTCATGTGTTATTCAAGGTCGACGTCGTCGTGGTCTTCTTTCAACTGTTCCAAATTCTTGGTACCTTTGAACTATTGGCACAATTGACGATCTTGGAATGTTTAACATCCTGTGTATATGATGATTGGAATGTCCAGCATTATGCAGCAACAATTCTTGCCCTATCAAAACCATTAATTTCACGTCCTGGCATTATTTTGAAAGAAAATTATAAAATTTAGTTTTCTAAATATTCAATAAAACTGACCAATATGTTTTAAAAATTTATAAAAAATCAAAAATATTTTATCTGACAATATTTTTGATCTTGTTTATTTACCAAATACCTCATCTTTTTTGCCTAGCAACAAAAACGCAATAAACATACAGCAAATATATTATATACGGGGGGTCCAAGACTTTTGATGTTGTGTATATATAGTACATTTGCAAATGAACCAGAAATGATTATAAATTACTTTGAGCTTAAAATGTGTAATTCATTATACAATTGTACTTTTAATTTGATATATTTGATTGTAACCGCAAAATAAATATATTTTTCAAAAACGTTTCGTTAGTGTTTTAGGAATCTTGACAGTTACTTGGAAAATAAACAATATTTAAATTAAATTAATCAATTTTTTAATTGTCATAGGCAACATTGTCCTGATGTTTCAAAAAATCTCCTATAGCTTTAATCAAATTGTTAGGCACATTACAAGAAAAGTATGGTGACTAAAATAAACGGATATTTTGTTTTTAGTGTTTTATGCCAATTATGTATAGCGAATAGTCCCGAAAAAACGACTACAAATAAAGTGCCAAAAGTTTTATCCTTAGTATATCTACAGCCTTTTAGTAACTAAAAACAAAAAATCGCCATAACCAAAGAAAGGGAAAGCAAACAACTATTTACAAAAAGATGAGGATTAGTTGACACCGCCTTGAAAAAATTACCGAGGCTCGTAAGATTCTTCTGTTAGCACCCATTCCCAGAGGTGGGCCAGCACTGCTGCGTCGGCCCTATAAGTTTGAAAATAAAAATCTTTGAATCTAATGTAAAATATTCTGAAAATGAGGAAAGGTACTAAAGGCCAAAAATGGGTTTTCTAATTTGAGAAAAATATTCGACTTTTCGGTGCATTAAAGAATATAACCGAATAAATATTTAAAAAATTAATTTTCCTATCACTTTTTTTTTTGGTTTTTGCTTGAAATTTTTATAAAATATTTTTTTTCTCAAAAACAGCTATTTTTTTCTTAATGTCTATTAAAAATAGAACAATCTGAAAACAAAAGTTTTGAAAATATTATTTTTTTTTACTTTGCATCATTTACAAATTCGTTTTGTTTGTTGTCAAACATTTTTATTCTTAAAGTTCATCAAAAATAAAATAATTAATGAAAAATCAAAAATGGAAAATTTTCGTTATTTTTTTTTTCAAATCCAAAAAATGATATATTATTAAAAAAAAATGAAATTATTTCTCTTTACACGTAGAATATGAAACAAATCACTAGAAATTGCTAAACTTAAATGGATGAATTTTATTGACAAAAAACTTAAACAATACCCACCACTTTTTTATCTTCAAAATAAAAGTTAGCACCGAAAAAAAAATGTTTTTTGGATTTTTCTTAAAAGGTTCGTAAATGCGTCGCAAAATAGAACAAAATGAAGAAAAAAACCTGCGAATACTTCTATTTTTCGATTTTTTATAGCCAAAAATAGGTGGAACCGCGATTCTACACAATTACGAATGTTTCTCTCGCACCCTATACGTTGAAAATGGTGTCGTTTTAAAGCTATTTTTGTCTTATTTTCGGCCAAGAAATCCCCCATTAAGCGATAGCATATGTTTTTTGAATTACCCCGTATAGTATTTAGTCAAAAAGGGTTAAAATCATCAAAATGATTGATTACTAAGCAGAACTAATCACAAAAATTTACAATTTAATTGTTTTAAAGATTTTTTCACCCAATTCTTATAGGCTTTCCTTTATTGAAAGTTAATATTTTCAGATACAAATGTTCTTAAGGGCGTATTCTGGTCTAGAAAGTTAAAAAAATAGATTTTTTTTTCATATTTATATAGTCTATATACAGGGTGTCCCACTAAGGGTGGCGAGGTACGTTATTACGGAAACTATAGGCCTAGAGCCTCGAGGAAAAAAAATTAACTACTAAATCGGCCAAAGGAAATTAAACGAAAATATTTTAAAGCTTCTAGAATGGCCGCTAGATGGCGTAACTGCTAAGACAAAACAAAAAATTTGAATTTTCTTAAAAATTGTTTCATTAAGGTACTATTTTGAGAACGGGAATAAAAAGTTCATCCAATTCTGCGTCAGTTTGCTTTTAAATTTTTTTTCGTATCTCTGATAATAAGGGTGGGGGGAGCTGGTAAATAAATTATTTTTAAAATTGCTTTAACTTCGGTACCCATTATCCAAATTTACTCAACTTGAGTTCGTTTGACAGATAATCTTAAGCTTTTTAAAAAATTATTTTAGTAATGGCCGCTAGTTCTTATCTTTTTTTCCAGAGGGCGCTGTTTGTAAAAGTTTAAGTTTTTTCAAATTTTCTTAAAAAAATTAAATGGTACGGCATACTTTTCTTACGGCAGTTTTAAAGAGTATAAAAATGGCTAAATTTTGGCGAAATCCGCGTTCTGATATCTTTATTCGTTTTAGAGTTATTTTCAAATAACCTATTTATTCTTCAAAAATTAATGTTAGCCATTAAACAAATGCTTTTTTCTGCGTAAAGTCTTAGGTAAGTAGGCATTGAAAACAATAAAATACTTTTATTTTTATTTAAAACTTACCGCATTTAAAAGCAAACGTGCTAACAGCAAGATAAAATAAGAACACTATTAAAACACTAAAGGCCGAGTGATGATCGCGTTGTTAAATTTAGCAATGGACTTAGCAATTGTTAAAAGTTAACAACGGTTTAGAATGTTTAACAAAACGTCATTGTCAGTGTTATTCAATGATTTTAGCAGGCAACCTGTCAAAATCTGACATTTTGTTAAACATTCTAAACCGTTGTTAACTTTTAACAATTGCTAATTCCATTGCTAAATTTAACAACGCGATTATCACTCGGCCGTAACACTATTAAACAGAAATGATGATAAAACACATTATTGTTTAAAAAGAGAACAAAAACGAAATCTCTTTACAAATGTTCAAAATGCTTTCCATTATTTTCAATGCAACGATTTAGCCTACGGTGGGTGCTTAATACGGCTGCTTCAATTTCAGGTCTTGGAATTTGAGCAATAGCATTTTGAATTCTTTCAATCATATTTTCTGGGGTAGTAGGACGTGTCTGAAAAACAATGTCTTTTACTCTTCCCCATAAATCGAGCACAGAAAGGTCTGGGGATCTAGCTGGCCATGGAAACAAAATTTCCCTTCCTATCCAACGGTTTGTGTGATTCTGGTCTAAAAAGCTACGAACTCTCGGAGAAAAGTGTGCCGGACATCCATCATGTTGAAACCACATGTTTATTCTTGTTTGTAGAGGAACGTTCCCTAAAAGAGCCGGTAAGACGTTTGTTAAAAAGTTCAAATAAATCTCTCCGTTTAAAAAACCATCAAAAATAAACGGTCCAATAATTTGATCACCCAAAATGCCACACCACACATTCACACTCCATCGATTTTGATGATCTACCTCACGCATCCAGTGAGGATTATCTACCGACCAATAATGCATATTATGCAAATTGTCACCTCCAGTGCTCGTGAACGTAGCTTCGCCAGTCCATAGCATGCGAGACAAAAAATGGGGATCTTCGTCGACCATAGTTCTTAACCAGTAACAGTGGTCTAATCTTCTGTCAAAATCAGTTTCCGAAAGAGCCTCATGCAATACAATATGATATGGGTGTAGTTTATGGTCTATTAAAATTCGATGCACCGACGTTTTACTAATTCCTAAATCCAAAGCTATTATTCTGGTGCTTACATGTGGATTGATCTGAACATATGCAAGTACATTGATAATATTGTCTTCATTTCTAATTCGCCGATATCTTTTAGGCGCTGGTATAGGATGCACCCGTCCTGTTTCGCGCAAACATCTAGACAAACGGGTAAATACTTTTCTTCCAAAATGCCTTCTATCGGGATAGTTAGCAGCATATTCTCGTTCAGCTAAACAAGCATTTTCAAAACCCTGGAAATAAACGGCAAACATGTCATAGGCTTCCGCAGTGGAATAAGACATTTTTATTAATTTAGTTAATTAACAATTAAAAAAGAAAATTACAAATCTGGACAAATCATAAACTAGTTGTATAAATTGTTAAATAATCAATGGGTTATGATAAATCAAATGTCAAACTATTCTAATAGCATGCAAAGCTTTGCTAGATTGACGAAATTTTGTTTTCATGGCAATCTGGATCAAAGTAAGGAATAGTTTTTGCTAAATGAACTATTTATTTTATTTCTTTATGTTCGGAATAAAAGAAAAATCTAAAAAAAATAAAATTATTTTATTGTTTTCAAGGCCTACTTAGCTAAGACTTTACGCAGAAAAAAGCATTTGTTTAATGGCTAACATTAATTTTTGAAGAAAAAATAGGTTATTTGAAAATAAAAACGAATAAAGATATCAGAAAGCGGATTTCGCCAAAATTTAGCCATTTTATACTCTTTAAAACTGCCGTAAAAAAAGCTTAAGATTCTCTGTCAAACGAACTCAAGTTGAGTAAATTTGGATAATGGGTACGGAAGTTAAAGCAATTTTAAAAATAATTTATTTACCAGCTCCCCCCACCCTTATTATCAGAGATACGAAAAAAATCTTAAAAGCAAACTGACGCAGAATTGGATGAAATTTTTATTCCCGTTCTCATAATAGTACCTTAATGAAACAATTTTTAAGAAAATTCAAATTTTTTGTTTTGTCTTAGAGTTACGCCATCTAGCGCCCATTCTAGAAGCTTTAAAATATTTTCGTTTAATTTCCTTTGGCCGACTTAGTAGTTAATTTTTTTTCCTTGAGGCTCTAGGGCCTATGGTTTCCGTAATAACGTACCTCGCCACCCTGTAATATCTCCTTAAAAGATTTTTCGAAATTCGAATTATTTTGAAAGTTGTAGCTAAAGCGCAATAAAGCTAGAATCGAAAGTTCTGAGTTTCAAGCTTTAAGTGCTCCAAACGAAGGAAGAAGTGCTCGTCCTTCGAAGAGAAAGTCGGTTAAGTATTCAATTTGAGGTAAAAGAAGGCCCGATATATGCAGCCGGAATTAGGGATGCGCGATGTTCATCGATGGTCCAAAAACATACGTAACAAACGTACCATCGATGTTAGAAAAACATCGATGTTGTATGTTCGATATATCGTTACCATCGATGGTCAGGTTTCGATGTTGCCATCGATGGTTAACATCGATGTTTGGCTTCAATGTCGCATCCCTAGCCGGAATCGCTGATTAAAGAAATGTGAGTAATAAGTACTGTTCTATCTGTTAGATTGTCTGAAACTTAACCTAAAACTTTAAACGCGTTTGTGTCGAAACTACTTTTTTCAAGCTGGCGTGCATGATATCTCAAGTTTTACTAAACCGATTTATTTAAAATTTTGTGAGAAGCTTCTTTATGTATTTCTCTATATCACCAAGCAGATTTAAGTCAAAATTTTGAATTTTACTATTTTTAAAAAATTAGGAACTGCTAAGAAAAACGCGTTTTTTTTTCAAATGGCTGCCATTTTGTGAAAAAAATCTTTTTTTTCTTCGAGCTTAAGAAGTTAGCGACATCTTCACTGATTAAGAATCCGTTTGATCTTTTTGTTTCAGATGACCAGAAGGGTTGAAAACCCCTTTTGTTTTGGACCCCCACTTTACCAGCCGACAACTTTTTGAGTTTTTAATTTTTTTAACTTTTATTATTTTTTTAGGTATTTCTAAAATACTAATAAACAAGCAATAAAAAAATAGATAGTTAAAATATTTTTTTTATCAATTAAAAAAAAAAAACGCTTAAAATTTATGCTTCTAGACTAGAATACCCCGTTAATTAAAATAGTAAAGAAAATCTCCTATTACAGAATTAAAAATAAATATACTTTGAATTAACAATATAATACTACAGTTTTGACTTTCTAGGAATGAAAAAATCTGCAAAGAATTAATAATAAGAAAAGTAACCACAATTGTGCTGGATTAAGTTTAAATTACTAAGTGATATAAAACATTTATTTGGAAACTTCTTGAAATTTAATAAAACTTTTATATGTACAGGGTTATTCATTTTAAAGTAAACGGGGCTTTATTTTTGAACTTACATGTACTTTTTTAAAAAACGAATATAGGCATTTCGTGTATTTTTTTCCGTAGAATTCAATAATCTAATCAGAAAAAACATTTGAAACAAAAACAAAAAAGTTACAGCACGAGTGACGTATTTTTTAAATGGAATACCCCGTATATTTTTATATCAAGAGATAGAGATTTTCACGAGGAATTCGGTGATATAGGGGTTGCTGGGTTTATTTCCTGCGGTTCTGCTGCAATTGTCTAAAAACTGCATGATACTATAAGGATAGTTTCACATGAAAAAACCTGGCGGCCACAGGTCACAGGTGCTTATTTGTCAAAGTCAAAAATTTTAAAAATACGTTTATTGTTTTTTGGAGTAGTTTTATAATGAGATTTTCATCAGAAGAACGGCTTCAAATTATATAATATGGTAAAAATGATATGATATATCTATTTCTAAACCAAGCAGCAACATTACAATAAACGAAAAAAATTAAAATACAATACGAGGTAAAATATGGTGGTAATAAAAACACTTATAACAAAAAATTATAATATTTCTAATAATTTTAATGTTCTATATGACCCCTGTTATTTTTGAAACATGATCTATAACCCCTCCTTAGCCTTTCTAAGCTCGCCGATATTATTTGAGGTTCTTGGTAAGACGATTCATTTCATTTACATTTTTTATCTCATTTCTTCCGTGTTTGTGTTCCATTTTGGTAAACGACATTCTTCAAGTGACCCCATAGAAAAGTGTCCGAAATTGTAATATTTGGACTATTAGGTGGCCATCTAATAGTCCCATAACGTCCAATCCACTGATTGGATCGGCGATTGAGATACTGCACAACTTGACGAACAGCAGGAGCGGCGCTCCATCTTGTTGCCAAATTATCTTGCGATACGTTTCGAGTGGCCATTTTTTTAAAATGTCCTCAATATCGTTTTCAAGAAGATTGAGATATCTTTCTCCAGTTAAGGATCCCTCATAGAATATTGGCTCGGCAATTCTATTGTTAAGCACACCACACCAGACATGAAGAGAATACCTCCCTTGGTATCTAATTTCTTGAAATTTCCTGGGATTTTGTCTTGCCCAGCTGTGCGTATTGCGTCGGTTAAACATTTCCGATGTAGTGAGCGTAGCTTCATCCGTCCAAAGAATCGTTTGAAACTGGGTAGGATCGTTATCTTGTTCATGGATTAAAATTTGGGAAACAAATTGAAAGCGAAGTTCCTTTTGTTCACGTGTTAAATGCTGCACTGGAAGAACGTGATATGGAAGATACTTAAAATATTTCAGTGTTCTCTGAACCGTTGCATAGGTTACTCCTCTTCTTGCAGGGCCATACCTCAAGTCTCTAACTGCGTCAGCTATTGACTTCATGGGATACAAAGTGAAATAATTTAGAATAGCTCAATCCCGGTTTATTTTTCTCATTGTAGCCCTTTCTCTAATATGTAACGATTTTGTTTCTTCGAATAAGACCTTCAGTTTTAAAATCGTTTTTACTGATATATTTCGGTGGAAATTTTCAACATATCTTCGTTGTGTTTCCCTGGCGTTTTCTCCACATTTATTATAGAGTTATAATTTGAAGCCGTTCTTCTGATGAAAACCTCATTATAGAACTACTCCAAAAAGTAATAAACGTATTTTTAAAATTCTTGTCTTTGACAAATAAGCACCTGTGACCTGTGGCAGCCAGGTTTTTTCATGTAAAACTATTCTTATAGTATCATGCAGTTTTTAGACAAATGCAGCAGAACCGCAGAAAATAAAGCCAGCAACCCCTATATCACCGAATTCCGCGTGAAAATCTCTGTCTTTTGATATAAAAATATACGAGGTATTCCATTTAAAAAATACGTCACTCGCGCTGTAGCTCTTTTGTTTTTGTTTCAAATGTTTTTCTGATTAAATTATTAAATTCTACGGAAAAAAATACACGAAATAACTATATTGGTTTTTTTGAAAAAGTACAGGGAAGTTCAAAAATAAAGGCCTGTTTAATTTAAAATGAATAACCCTGTATGTTTTAGTATTTTAAACTTTCTGACTGACTCGGTATATTCCTTAAGAGTGCATATAAAATTGTGATAAAAACATGTTGGACATATAGGGAGTTTTGCTTAACCAATCATTATGTATAGTATAACATTAAATATAGGTTTTATATAAAGGGACACCGGTCAAACAAAAAACCTACAAAAAAAATTTTGGAATATAAATATAAAAAAAAATAAAATCGCAACACGATCTCTATATTATAAATTATTTATGTAAAATATAAATGTTATCTAACTACTGCCATGGACCAACACAAAGAAAAGATTACTTACCAAGAATGTTCTGCATTAAAACCCAACCTTCCGTTGTTTCCTAAGCATAATGTAAAGGTTTTGTCAAACCACCGGTCATATCCCCGTCCATGCAGCAACACCTTACCGTACTGGTCCAATTTTGAGGGATCATTCTTAAAAATATATATTAATTTAGAAAATCCTACAATTATATAAAAAAGACACTTATTATATTATCATTATTCATTACCGACAGTAAGCGGTATAACCGCTGAAACAACTATTCCTTAATAGGATGCTTCTTATTGTGTAATTTTATTATTTTTTTTTCTTAGGACATCTCAAAAAGAATTGAAGGTTTTCTAATAACTTAATAATATGGAGAACTAGAGAAAGGAGTTTCTATTAGAAAACAATAGGATGCCCTGGCGACTATCGTAAGACATTCTGAAACAGTTGTCAGACATAACATTATAGTTTATATATATATATATATATATATATATATATATATATATATATATATATATATATATATATATATATATATATATATATATATATAT
>JAHBCN010003385.1:84643-108264 GCA_019359885.1 Listronotus oregonensis | reverse complement strand
TTTAAATTTGGGGATTTGCACCCAGGCACACAAAAGGACTTGGCATGGAAATTAATTAAATTAAAAAAAATACCGAAAGATTACCAGGAAAATAATAATAATAACAGTAACTAAATAGTATCTAATAAGCAGGCACCAAGTCCTTTTATAAACCAAAAAAAAAAACAAAACAACGAAAAATTTCCCCAAAATGTATACCTACGTACTTACGGTAATTTCCAATGCTAATATTTGTTATTTTTTTTAAAAAATAAAAAAAAAAATCCCTTTAAAAAAATTAAAAGGCAAACACGAATCAAAAAACACACTTTAATTTTTTTAATTTTTTTTAAAAACCACCACAAAATGGGGGTTTTTGCCGCCATTTACTTTAAGTACTTTATAACACCGGCACTTTTCACCCGCAGATATTCTTTTTTTTCCCAATGTCTGGGAAAAAACTGTCCCGGTCACTCAAAATTTCACACGGGCCCCCCCTTTTTAGGGGGTTTAGTCTTTATCTTAACAATATTTTTTTTAAAAAAAAGTTATTTATTCACAATAATACAACAGAAAAAACAGGTCATTAAATTTAAAATTGACTAAACAACAGCAAACGTGTGTCGCTATATCTGAAGGCATAGTTGCCAGATTTCCTTGTTCACGGCTTGTTAAAGTGAAGTAGGGCTGTGGTTGAGCAATAGAATCAGCTCTAATTTCTTAAACCTTTTTTGGAATACCAAATTTTATTTGTCTTCTGCTTTGGTATTTTATTGCTTTAAATTTAGAACTGTTTATAATTTGTAAAAAAATTAACTTTTCAGTTTAATCTCTACTTTGTAAACCACCATAGGAAGAACAAAGCTCAAAACTTTGGATGACCTTGATATCTGAGACGAGTGAATATTCCTTCCTTCAGGACTAAATGGCTAAATTTCTATAATAATGCAATTATATAATATTTATTAATTCAACAGCAATCTTGGGAATTTCCAACACTATATGTTACTCTTAAAAAAATATATTTCCTTGTTTTTATTAAATAAAAGCTCTTTATATATAAGTAATGTTCCATGTTTCGTTATTTTGAAAATTATTATATATTTCGCTTTTACTTTTGTACTATTTTTGTACATAATACAATTATATATAGTAACTCTAGCTACCCTATATGGAACAACTGCGCCATTTAGTGACATCTTTTAGAACTGAATTTTGCATTAAATTCATACCCTATTTGTAGCATTGCGATTTCACTACTTCCTGTAGTTCTTCATAGTAAATACGTTAAAAATTATGCAATAATATTGTAATAGTTTCTAAATCATTATCCACTTTGTTATTAAATGAATTTGTTACAGCCATTTAACTTTGTTCACTTCAAGGATACACAATTTTGTTAGAAATGAAGTTTAACAAGTCAATTAATAAGAATTAATAAAATTTGTCTTACCATGTCAAACTCGTATGGAAAATCATCCAACACGACAACAAAAGCAGCTTTTTCGATAGCGTCTAATGACAGTTTGTTGACCCCTCTCGAAAAAAACAGTTGTCTTGCGTTAGCCCAATGTGTCCGGGGGCCTGCTGTTAATGCTGCTAGTTTTTCTTCGCCTGGTTGTGGTTCTGATTCGTCCTTAAGAATCTGTTCAAGCTGCCTGAAACAATAAGGATGTTGATTATTATTTTTTTATCTTTGGACAGTCCACAAAGGCTGATGTTTGTTCACACAAGTCTTAAATATTTGGAGACTGGGAGGAGAAAGAAAAACCTCTGCGGGTAGCAGGTTCCATCGTCTGGACACTCTAGGGATGAAGGGACGAAGAAAGCGGAAGTTCAGGGTCTCTCTAATTGAACTAAAGAAGGATGCATAACATTGCAATACGTGTTGCTCTGTTGGGAGCTGACAGATGATTTAATACAGGGTTTTGGGAAAATATTTGTACAACATTTTATGACAGACCCCTGACAGCAAAATAGTGCTATTTAATTCTAATGTATTTTGTATACAGGGTGCCACAGATTCGAGTGCATGCATGGGGATCTCGGAAACCGTAAGAGATACGAAGTCGGTTAAATTATGGAAAAGTTGCGCATTTAGGCGCCTAACAACATGCCGTTTAGAAAATTCCGAGTACTTCCAGAGATATCCGGAAAAAACTGAAATTTGCCGATATCGTTTTTATTTTTTTCTGACGTTATTTAAAAAGATAGGGAAAAACAAAAGCCACTTTCTTATGGCCACTTTTAAAGTCTATTTCAAAACAGCCTGAGAGATTTTCCGTAGACGTTTCGTTTTCGTAAACATATCAACTTTATTTTTTTAAATACGACACTCAATTGTTTATTGCATTTTTTTAAAGCAGTTATAATCCCAATAACAATGATGTATAACACTTAATATTTTTCAGTTAAATAAACATATTTTCCATAAGAGACAATGAGTTAGACAAGGAACGCACATCATTTCTTATAGGGGCGTTCCATATTTGTTAATAAATATTAAGTGTTATACATTTTCGTAATTGGGATAAGGGGTTCAAAAAAATTAAACAAAAAACCCAGGTCCGTATTTAAAAAAATAAAGTTGATGATGGTTTAACGAAAACGAAACGTCGTACGGAAAATCTTTCAACGCTGTTTTATAGAGCTTAAAAAGTGGCCATAAGGAAGTGTCTTTTGTTTTTCCATATCTCTTTAAATAACGTCAGAAAAAAATAAAAACGAAATCGGCAAATTTCGGTTTTTCCCAGATATCTCTGGAAGTACTCGGAATTTTGCAACTTTCTAAAGTGGACATGGTTAGTTACGCAAATACACAACTTTGCCATAATTTAACCGACTTCGTATCTCTTACGGTTTTCGAGATCCCCAAGCATGCACTCGAATCTGTGGCACCCTGTCTCAGTGACGTTGGCCCAACTATCAAAACTACGTTTTTTTATGAAATTTGTCTAGCGAAAACGTAGTAAAAACTAAAATGTATTTCTGATAACATACCATAGTTTTATTTAATATTAGCCTTAAATACTACCTTTTTTTGAAATAGAGAAAAAATATCTTACAAATTCAAGAAAACCGGCGTTTAATAAAAATTAACGAAACCAAATAGCAGCAAATCACCACTGCGTTACATCGCATATTCGACTGATTACTGCTTCGATACGTCTTGACATAGTATCAACTAATGTTTGGCAATCATCTGGTGTAAAACTGTTTGAAATTTTTTGGAGACGGGTTCGCAATATTGGAACGGTTTTTGCGGGATTTGACCAGAACTTTTTCTTCGTGATATACAACAAGGTTTTAATCGGCGATAAATCTGGGCTACTCGACGTGGTTTTTACTTTTTAGCCGTATGGCAAGCGACACCATATTGTTGGAAGATATATTCTATATTTTTTAAACCCATTTATTCAATTTGGGGTATTAGTTTAAAGCACATTAATGTACTTATCAGCGTTCATAATACCACCCACAAAGTGTAAGAACAATTGAACAAATTGTTTAAGTTTTTTTTGCCAAGTGTCTGTAAACTTTAATTTAAAAATATCTACACCTTGAATAAAACCTTCTAAAACCTTTAAAATTACAAGTCTAAGCTTAGAAATTGTCTAACTAAAAAGATAATATGTTTAAATAATTTCTACAGTCAAAACAGTTTAATATTTTACTTACATTTGTATTTCTGCAGGTCTTAATATGCGTCCTTTATGATGTATAATAACTTTAAAATATCTTCCCTTATGATACACTACAATGTGGTTGCTGTCAGAAAAATGCACGATCTTATCGGATTCCGTACCAGGTATCCTTGTTGTGTTAAAGATTCTTTCATACTGCCATGAGCATAAAGGAACCAGACCTTGGATCAGGATTGGGTCTAATTCTTGTCGATCTAACAACCTACACAAGAAATAATCCTTAAAAAAACTTTTCCCCTTAAAAAAAGTAAAATTCTTTGAACCATTTTTTAAAATAAAGAAAAAATAGCAATGGTTCTAAGCAGTATTAATATTTTCTAGTTACTACAGAAAGTAAAGTAATTTAGCAATACATTAACTGCATTTTAATTCACTACAACAGACATCATTACTTTAACTTAAGCAGAGCTTATCACTTTAACGGCCGAGTGATGATCGCGTTGTTAAATTTAGCAATGGACTTAGCAATTGTTAAAAGTTAACAACAGTTTAGAATGTTTAACAAAACGTCATTGTCAGTGTTATTCAATGATTTTAGTAGGCAATCTGTCAAAATTTGACATTTTGTTAAACATTCTAAACCTTTCTTAACTTTTAACAATTGCTAAGTTAACAACGGTTTAGAATGTTTAACAAAATGTCAGATTTTGACAGGTTGCCACTAAAATCATTGAATAACACTGACAATGACGTTTTGAAACTTCAAACCTTTTCCCAACAATTGTTAAGTCCATTGCTAAATTTAACAACGCGATCATCACTCGGCCGAAAGTTTATTAATAGTTTGCACCATGTATATACAGTAACCAGCATACTGTAAGCCACATATGGAACGCCCTTTTGTTTTATTAATTTTCAAGATTACTGAACTGGGCCATATTGGTGGCTTTCCGAATATTAAAAAAAATGTTAAATAGCCATCTTGCGTATTTTTTCCCATAGAATCCTAAAGAACACGTAAAAAAAACAAAAATTTTTCATCACTACTTGTGACCAAATATGAAAAAATCTTTTTATTAAACCGTACAAACAAATGAGACGCTTTTAAAAACAAACCAATAAATAAGCTCACCCATTAAAAAATGGCAATTTTATGCTGTATGTATATCCCCGACATTGTCTAACTATTATAGAAAAAAGTCCTTATTATATGTGTATCGAGCTGTATAATAGTATGCCAAATTCAATAAAAATCTATCAGTAGCTTGTCAAATTAAAAAAAACATAAAAAAGTGTTATTAGAGATTGAACCATACAACTTAAAATACTTTTTAGAAAAAGAATAATAGCCATTTTATCCTATGTTGTCATTTCATATTATGTTAACTGGTTATTAATAATTTGAAATAAAGAAGTATTATGATTGTTATTATTAATATTCACAAGGATCCGACATGAGGTATTCCATGACCCAACCCCATAAAAAGTGGAAGGACATCCCTAAGAAGCACTTTTGCTCGATATGATCTTGGAAATTCATTTCCTCAAACCGGGATCCGGACACAGATTTTTGCATTTTCATCACCAGTTGTTCGGTAATGTTGACTGAGGGAAAACCCGCCCCTCAACCATTTCCTTCATGCCCCAATACGCCGACAATCAGGACAACCAATCGCCGTTATACCCGGATAGACCCTCCGAAGTTCCCAAGAAGATCTTGATATTTCTGTTTTCCCGTTCCACATATTGATGTTGGGTTGCTTAACCAGAACTCAATACATACATGGGTTATTGTTTATCAAGGGCATTCCGGTTTATTGGCGCGAATTTAATCTTAATTCCAATATATAATCATTTGTGTTTCATTGATGTCGCAGTATTGTCTGAGATAATAGTAAAATACCCGAAGCGCATCGTTATGTCGGTGGATGTAACCACTGACAGCATGCACTGAACAAGCTGACAATAATTGCATAAGGGTTATTATTAATAATACTTTTATTATTATTATGTATTCTATTTTAAATCACATCACTTTTCTAAGTGATTTTTAAAATTCTACGAAAAACATAAACAAGATAGTCATTTCACATTTTTTTTAAGCAAAAAATGCCACAAATATGGCCCTGTTCAGTTGTCAAGTGTCCACACGCAGAGCAAATATTTTAAAAAACATTTACTTTTGAAGCCAAAAAATAAACTAGCCTCTGATGTCTTTACAGATTTTAGTATTAAACATCCCCAAATTCTTTAAAATGTTTTTTAAATCCTTATAAAAAAAAACATACTTCAAACATTAACAAAAGGTTTTTAATAGACGCAGCTCTTGCAGCCTGATTCGTGGTAGGGTGTAACATAATGGCGTCGATTCCATAAAAATTGGAATTGATCATCAACGGGTATCTTCCTCTCAAATAAACATATTCCTCCCCCCCAAACAGGGGCGAATTTAAAAACCAGGTTTAAAATAAATGCGCTGCATTTTTGCCAATGCCATTTTCGAATTCTGCAGCTAGTACCTCCATCTTTTGATATGCCTTATCTTCCAGCAGGGGTCGGACACTTTTCAAATACTAATAAAAAAAAGATATATTTTAGTATCGCTAACGTGATACTAAAAAAGAAACAAAAGAAAATACAAGTTAATAAATCATAACCTATAAGTTTAAAGTACATGTACCCATTACCCGTCGTATGTAAGTAATAAAAAGTCTTTTTGCAAATATCTTGAAAACTATGCAGTTTAGCACAAAAATTATGATCCTATATATAATCACACTAAAGTAAACTCTTTGCCCCAAAATGGGTTATTTAACCTTAAATTAATATCGTGTGATATTAGATGTAACTGAGTATACTTCACTACATCACATACATCAATGTATTTTTTTAATATACACAACTACAACGAATTCTTGGATAGAAATAAAGTAAACAAACCTTGTTTGGCATTAATATATTCAGGGGGCAAGGAGGGATAGTTCTTATAAACACACTGCACCGGCAATATTGATTAAAGACACTAAATAACATAACTCCGGAAATAATAACTTTTTCAATGTTTATGGCATTGCACCATAAATTACACTTTTATAAATCGATGATTCTTTATTGTTTAAAATTATTTTTAAAGCCGGAAAACTATTTTTGTTTATTATCTGAAGTGACAGACAGATATGACATTTACTTTAGATGCTCAATTCGGTTGCTGTTGATCAAGTCAATTTACAAACGTGTTATTGAAATAACAACAATAATACAACCTACTAGAAAGAGATAAAATGACATCGAAGTGCCGTACAACACTTGATTTACTATCATTTTTTATTAAACGAATGCAGCAGCTGTCCAAAATAACCTTGTTGCCGGTGCTTGGAACTGTCATATTAATAAATGTTTATATTTAAATCGATGTTGCCTATATTAACACAAAACCAATATTTTGAATAATTTTATTATTTCAAGGTAATTTCGATTTTGGTTTTTGAGATCTGATTGTTTATGTTTAACTGGCGTTGCGTTAATTCTAGTCCTTGAGTTCGTTGCACAACTATAATGAAAACTTAATGATTAAAGTAGGTAGTTTTCTAAAATATATCTTACCCTTGTCATTGTATCGTGAATTTTCGGCAACGGCAATCTAGGAAGCGAACTCTGATAACTGTACAACTTTGGAGTATTCCAGTTGCCAAACACTTTAACCAAGCCAACCCAGATCCTAGTTGCTAATGAGGGTCTACTACCTTTTGCAGGTGACTCATACATCCACCCTTTGTACATAAAAAGCATTTTAAGGGTGTAACGAAGAAAATATACCCCAGTAAGCCAATACGTCAGAGATGTTATTGTACACGCCCCAAGTTGCCAATATATTGATTGCCTGAAAAAACATTAACTTAAAATAAAACCACTATTTAAAAAAAATAAATAACTTAAACCCTTTTAAAGTTGGAAAGCTGATCTTCCAAAAAATAATTGTTAATAATATGTACCTTGGCACAGGATAAAGGCGGACACTGTCCGAGCAGTAGTTTTTTTTCTAAATCGCAGTTTGCATCTTTTACAGTAATAATTTGAACGGTTCAGGGTATTACCTTTAATTGTGCGAATTATATTTAGTAAACGAATTATCAAACTTCAAATTGTATTCTGCAACTTGAATATCTTCGATTTCCATATAAATTTGGCGACGTGTGTGAAAACCACTGACCTTCATATGGACCGGCAAAGGGTATCAGATGCGCAGTTCAAAAGTTAGATTTTATGGGCGAAAAAATGTGTCCGTGCGCTGTGGCGGTAGTCATCGCTTAGGGTCTTAAATCATGCGCAGAACGGACTAGCAGACGGATTTTATTTACACGTTTGTCGCCGGCCAGTTCCGTACTGGCCGCTTGAGTGAGATTTTTTAGTTTTTGTAATTTTTGATAGAATTTCTATACAATTATAGATTATAAACAAGTTTTACTGTTTTATTGACTTATTTTGTGTTTAGTGGTAGCATATAATATATATATATATATATATATATATATATATATATATATATATATATATATTATATATATATATAAAATATATATATTTATATATATATATATATATATATATATATATATTCCTTTTGTTCATAAAAAAATGTATAAACTGTTTTTTGGTGGTCCGCCAACGTGCTCATTGGTCGGTAGAAGGAATATATTGGTCGGCCTCTATTCGTCGGGAGTCACGGAGAAAGGTTAAACTATGATTCTGATTGATTTTTTCTCTCTCACACGCTTATTCGCACTGCCAAACGGCAAGAATGCCTCTAGTAAATGTATGCTCGTTTTGTATAAATACATTTAAGATGTTTACAATATCTTATTATAAAAAATTAGTCTAAGCAGGAAAAGAGTTAACGTTATTTGTACCAACATTTTTTTCTCTGCTGCTTATAAAGTAGTTCCAATCTCGCAAAAAACGTTTATTGTACGGCCATATGCAAGTCCAGTCAAATAAACCCATTCTTAACCGATAGGAGATAGTGTGTGGGTGTTTTTCAGTTACGACACAAAAACGCATTATGCGGCACAATGCTCAGCTTGAGTGTTTCAACTACCGCGACGGACCAATCAAGCAGGTTTTTTGGAAACTTTTTCCTGCAAAAACAATTCTACAAACTAAACAATAAAGCTCATGACATCTAAAACTTTTAAACTGTACCAGTAACAAAACAACATCCATCTCGCCCCCGCCCAGTTTCTAACTGACCGGCTTTCTCTCCACCAAAACCTGAAAAGGTTCAAGGAGGAGTGCAAAGAATACATTTCATATGTATTATATGTAGTTTTAAGTTGAAATTGTAATTTATATTATTATAAATAAAGCAGTATGAAATTGAAAAAAAAAACTACCGCGACGCCTCGCATAATCGGGCTCCGCTGTTTTAATTAATGCTCGCATAATTCGGCATTAATGCGCATTGTGCTCTGTAGTTGAAAAACATCCAACGTATTACACGATCCCTTTACTGATCCCCAAGATAAGCAGAACGCTTTAAATATACAGAAAGCGTTCAAACTTCGTCGTTTTTGAACTGACATAGAATAGTGTAAAGTAGACACTCACGTGTTTAATCGATTCTAACAGTTTCAAAACCGTTTCACAGCGGTACAAAGACTGGGTGTTGAAACAAACCCTATCTTTTATTAGCCTTTTTTTGCTATTTAAATTTTGTATTATTAATTTTGGTTTATATTACTACCTAACAAAATTTATGTATGTTAAGAAACGAAAAATAAAAAAAATCAGTATCTAAATATAGAGAAAAGAGTTATTTGTGCAACCAGTTGTGAAAAGCACTATTTTTCGTAACAAGCAAAGCAAAAGAACATAAGTTATGAAAAATAGTGTTTTTCAACGCGTTTCACACAATATTTTTTCTAATTTTGAATATAACATATTTTTTTAAATTAAAGTTTAAAATATAAAAAAATTCTAAACTTATTGACGTCAAATATCTTACTCTTCATCACCAGTTGCGAAAAATTT
The DNA here is from genome assembly GCA_019359885.1 of Listronotus oregonensis. Taxonomy (NCBI): domain Eukaryota; kingdom Metazoa; phylum Arthropoda; class Insecta; order Coleoptera; family Curculionidae; genus Listronotus; species Listronotus oregonensis. Next base: position 98,614 of record JAHBCN010003385.1, on the reverse strand, counting down.
TCCTTTTCGTAACTAGTTATAAAACCTAAGATATTTGATAACGCCAATGAGTTTTGAAAAGTGTCACTAAAATGTCAAATTTAGAAAAAATATATTTTATGAATATAAATGAATTAATTATTTATATAATTATCGTTGCGCGCTAGCGTATACTTGCCATAAATGCGATTAGCGATTACATATCTAAAGTTAGGTTATCTATGGCGAATACCGGCTCCAAACATTGCGCTGAACGCGCCATTTCTATGGTGGTGTAGGGGGGTCAAAGCAAGCTAGGAAAAATAAACAGCACCAGGCGTTTGCATTTCTACATTTTCCTGGCTTGCTTAGACCCCACTGTTGTGCTGCGATGCGAAATCGCACGCTTAGCGCAATATTTGAGCTGTTTTTTACACTTTTCGACAAATTAATACGCAAACAGAAGATATACAATTTGTAGAATACATTAGTTTAATAATGGGTTTACTTAATTCAAAACAAAGTAAATTTTTGTTAACGCATTTTTGTTTTAACTAGTTTGACAAAAAGGATCAGTATTTTTTTTTGGAAAAAAATAATAATTTTGAGAAATTAGCCAAAAAAATATGGATATAACTGGTTTTAAACACAAATGAGGTATACATGTATATATAATCTACTTCCATGATTGTTTAAACTTTTTTAGCTTGTTTTCTTTGCAAATTCTTACATATATACACACAATAGCTGTAATTCAGATCAGAGCAGCAGAAAATTTCGCAATCAGCAACTCGCTCACCAATCTAATTATGGAACCTACCTACTTTCCTAGGGTTCCCACCCATAATTCTAACCCCCTAGATCTCTTTCTTACTTCCACCCCCGAACTCTATCAAGCATCAGTAACTGCTCCCCTTGGTCGCTCTGACCATGGTTTGGTCACCGTATCTTACTCCACTCATCTTGAGGCAACTGAAAGCATGCCGCCACGAACAGTCTGGCACTACAATTCGGCCGACTGGGATGGTCTGAGAGATTTCTTTGCCAGCTACCCTTGGGATCCTACCTGCTTTTCTACTTTCGATCCTTCCGAAATTTGTAAACAAATTACGAAACAATTCAACTAGGCATTGAGACCTATATTCCCCACACTAAAAGAACCCATAACTTTAAATCACAAACCGTGGTTTTCTAAATCCTGCGACAAAGCCAGACTTTTAAAAATTCAAGCCCACAAAAAGTTTCTTCAAAACCCCAGTCCCGAAAATCGACAGGCTAGCATCGAAGCGAGAAATCAGTATAATCAGACCATCTCAGAAGCAAAAGACCGTTTAAACAATCGGATAAAAGATAAAGTTTTCTCTTGCTCAAATGGCAGTAAAGGTTTCTGGTCCTTTAAAATATAAGTCAGAACTTTTGCACAAATTCTTTTCCACCCTAATCTCTGAAGATGGAATTGTCTCTACCACCAAAGAAAAGCCGAACTTGCCAAACAATTTTGCCAATTCTGCTTGATCCTCCTATTAATCTTCTTCTTCCAACAGTTGTCCCTGTTTCTCATAAAATGTCCGATATAATTTTTAAAGTCAAACAGATCAAGCGTATTCTTTCTTCTCTTAATACTAAAAAATCGTCTGGGCTGGATGGCATACCAGCAAACGTCTTAAAAATTGTGCTCCCGAGCTTGCATTCATCTTAACTCGCCTCTTTCGAATCTCCTACGACACGGGCATTTTCCCGGAGAGTTGGAAAGCTGCACGTGTGCAACCAGTCCCCAAAACAGAATGCATACTTCTACACATTAACGATCTTCTCTCTTCCACAATCAATCCCATTCATAGTTTTGCTGACGATAGTACCCTCCACTCTAGTATTCAATTTCTTAAGCCACCGTGTAATTCTGATTTCGAAAACAAGCGCAGGTCAATGCAGATATCTCTTTCACAAGACCTCAAACTTATCTTGGATTGGGGCGCCAAAAATCTTGTTCAGTTTAATGCCTCAAAAACACAGTCATGTTCGCTGTCGCGAAAAAAGTCTGCAAATGCTAATCCCTTACATATGAGCGGCCAAGTTCTGCAGAACAAAGAGTCGTTTAATCTTGTCGGCGTTACTTTTGAGAATAACCTCAACTGGCACAAACACATTTCATCCATAGCTTCGGCAGCTTCAAAAAAGATTCCGAGCCAGAAAATATTTCTCTTCTTTCAATCTGTACACTCTGTAGGTATCCCAAATCAGACCCTCTTTAGAATATTGTTTTCATGTCTGGGGAATGGCGTCCCCTACAACACTTAGCATTCTGGACTCCATTCAAAGAAGAGCCGTTCGTCTTATTAATGATCCAACGCTCACAGAAAGGCTTCCTTTTTGCCCACCGTCGAGCTGTAGGGGATCTGTCGCTCTTCTATAGGTATTTTCACGGCTTCTGCTCAGAGGAATTGGCCAGTATAATTCCTTCTCTGGCAGCTCCCAACAGAGCAACACGTAGTGCAACTTTTATGCATCCTTTTACAGTTCAGTTAAAGAGGCCCCGAACTTCCCGCTTTCTTTGTTCCTTCATCCCTAGAGTGTCAAGACTATGGAACCTGCTGCCCGCAGAAGTTTTTCCTTCTCCTCCCAATCTCCAAATATTTAAGTCCCGTGTGAACAAACTCCCTCTCACCACACTAAAGACACCCACGGTACGTTAGTACTTAGGCATTAGTCTTCGTGGACTGTCCAAAGATAAAAAAAAATTACTGCGATACCCGAAAAGAAAATAAAACGCCGACAATTTTTTTTTATGGATATATCCGCTTTTGATCGCAAACTTGGATATTGCTGGTTTTAATGCAAACCCTTAACTTTAGCTACTATTTTAAATAGTTTATACTATCTTTTTATACAAAATGAGGAAGGGAGTCGATAAACCTCACAAATATCATTGAAAAACCGTCAAAACAGGATTTTCTGGAAAAAGCGGATATAACTGGTTTTGAACGTGAACTTCACAATTAAAGTTAATACAAGTCGTCATAAATATAACTGCAAAATATTTAAACTGCGATTCTGAAAAAAAAACTGCTCGTTGGACAGTGTCCATTTTCAGCCTATTTAAACAACATATTATAAACAATAACTTTGTGGAAGATCAGCTTTTCAACTTTAAAGGCATCCGAGTTATAACATTTTTAAAAAATGGCAAATTTCAGCATTTTTTTCGAATTTTTTCTGCGAAACATGCACCAATAAGGTTTTATATAAAAAACATTTTTTTTATTCCTTACAAAAATCTTATTAAGATTATTGCAATTAAATTATAATAAAATCAAATTTTTTCGCTCTAAAAAGAATAATGGCTATTTTTTATAGGTTTTTTTCATACAGAAAATAAGAAAAAAAGCTAAATATTGTACAAATTTTGTATATGTTTTATGCACCATATTTCAAAAGATTGAACTGGTTGTTACTGTTTTTTAGCTACCGAAAAATCTATGTTAACTGTGTTATCTCTAAATAGATTCGTACAGAACTACCTGGACAAATCGACCTTAAGACCAATTTAATTTTTTTGTGCAAAGATTTTAAGTTGGATCCAGTGGTTCAAATCTGTTTAGTATGTTTTTTTCTATCAGGTATGTATTTTATAAAACATACTGAGCAACCACAATTTCCTCAATTAGTTTGTCGATCTGTTAGTTTTTGTATGATATTTTTCAAGATTTGAATAACATGGGTTCAGACTAGGCGCCAAACAATTTTTATAACTTAAAAAAATAATAATACATTTTAAATTTACTTACGCAGGACATATGGATAGAATTTTAGGAGGTAAATTAAGAGGCACTTTTAAACCATTAAGATGCATGGCCGATACTATTCCTATTATAACACAGAGGTAGCTGTAATGACCAGGATAAACACCATTGTGAACATTGTTCTGCAACAAAAAATTAATATTCATGTATTTTGTCAATCTTAAGTTAAAACACTTAAAATGTAATAATTGCTAAAAATGTTTGTTAGAGATATCCGATCCCGATTTTCCGTTTTAACATACTTACTTTTTACCATTTTAAGCAGAATATTTCTTTTATCCTGAATATGAATGATTTTTTCATTAACAAAAACTTTTACAGCCTTCATATCACAACCCAAGTTAAAAAAAATCCGAGCAAAAATATGTTTTACCCTCCATACCATAATTTATAAAAAGCAAAACATAATTAAAAAATAAATGCGGAAACAAAACAGAATTCATGACAGAAATTACAGGACCTTAAAAAAAACAAAAACTTTCTGACCGATGAAACTAGGAAAACATCACAACAGTAAACCTCTACACCTCTATGGACTACCGAAGATATATAGGGACAATATACTGAATATACCCTTAAGGCCCATCACGAATTCTAGAAATGCACCCACGACTGCACTGGCAAAACACCTTTTAGACCTGATTAAACCACTGGTCGGTTAGTCACCATCTGTTGTTAAGAGCCCTTGTCATTTTATTGCCACCCTCAAAAATGTAGAAATAGGACCAGACGATATTTTTGTAAGTTTTGATGTGGAAAGTCCGTAAACAAACGTACCAGTAGAAGAATCGTTAAACATTATTTGAGCCAGGCTTAAAGAAGATAAAACACTAGTAGAACGCACCACCCTACCGCTGGATGGAGTGATGGAACAACTCCATCCAGCTTGCTTTGGAGCTTTGCCTCCCTAGTTCCTACTTTCAGGCAAAAGATTAGTACTAAGCGCAGGATGGTGGGTTCATCGCTCTCTCCAGTGGTAGCGAATGTTTATATGGAATTTTTTTGAGGAACACGCAATTAAAACTGCACTACTCAAACCAAAAGTTTGGCTAAGATATGTTGACGATACTTTTATTGTATGGACAGGTAATGACGAAGAACTTAAAGGTTTCTTAAAACATCTACATCATCTCCGACCTTGTATTAAATTCCCAATGGAGAAAGGGCAAAATTCGGCCCTACCTTTTCTCGGCGTTCTAGTCGAATGAAATAATGGACATATACAAACCTCGGTATACAGAAAACCTACCCACACTGGACAATATTTACACCAGAATTCTAATCACTCTAACCAAAACAAAACAGGGGGCCATACGTAATCTATATAACCACGCAGTGACCTTATGTAACAATAAGGAATCCCTGCAAGAAGAAATAAGTCACATAACTAGGTATCTTAAGCAGAACGGATGCAGTAAGAGACTGGTAAAAAAAATAATCGAAAAATGTCAAAATATGACAAAAAACTCAAACTTGAACGAGACTCCACATGACCAAATATTTATGACAATACCAAATATTAAAAGAACTTCGGAAAAGATCCGCAGAATCGCGAATAAGTATAATATTAAAACGGCATTTAAATCCCAAACCACTCTAAAAAATATTCTTACTAAGACGAGACCGGACAACAATGTTTTAAATAATAACTGTATCTATCAAATTCCCTGTGAATATGATGAGGTATACATCGGAGAAACAAAAAGTCCACTCTAGTTAAAGAACACAAAAAACATACGGAACAAGGTGAAACGTCGAAGTCAGGGATTGCCAAACACACTTCGTCAAAACAACACCGCATACAATGGTCGGAAGAAAAATTATTCATAAAGACTGAAAGAAAAGAAAATTTAAAGAAACTGTAATATTTGTTAACAACCAAAATGTATTAAGCAAGCCTAGTATCGATATTCCAAACATCTGGCAGCCGTTGCTGAACCGTAAAAAATCGGTCAAACTTCGGTGAACAACGGATAGTATATAAGTCGTACCTTTAAAGAATAGTTTTTAGTTCACTTAAAAACGGTTGGAGATACATCACTAACCAAAACGTTCTGTATCAATTAACAAATAAAGACAATGGAAGCCCAAGATTTTAGTGTAATTGAGAATTCTTGAAGGTTATTGTTTACAATTTTGACAGTTTGTCAGTTTGACCATCCTCAGAACGTGGCCAAGAAAATATTTGACTTGGTCGGAACTTGCATATGACGTCACACATTCTGACATAAAAATACATTGTTTGGCGTATTCATGTCTAGGTCAAACATGTTCAGCAAGTTAAAATCGCCTATATTTTCTTGACCACGTTCTAAAGGATGGTCAAGCTGATAAATTGTCAAAAGTTTTTAAACAACATAATATCCACAAATTTCGTTTTGTATCCCCATTTTTTTTTTAAATTATGCTTTGTTTTTTATAAGTTATCGTACGAAAAATATAAAAGTTTTATAAAAGAGTTCTGTTTTGTTGGGTTTTGATATGAAGGCTGTAAAAGTTTTAATAAATTAAAAAATCATACATTTTTGGGATGAAATGGTAAAAAGTAAGTATGTTAAAATGGAAAATCGGGCCTTTCATAGCCAAATGAAAGGGATACAATTTGCAGGTAGACACAACGAACCCCCTCAAGTCAAAACATTTAAAATGACATCATAGTTTTAAGTAGCACCCTGAATACGACGTGACCTGGTCAAGAACATAGTCAGTGAGTTAAATTCGCCTATGATGTCCTTGGCTCCAAGCGTGGTCAGCGTCACCAAACTACTCTTTTCTCGTATTGTGCATTTCCGCTGTTTTTAAATTGTATTCCTAATAATTTTTTAGTTTCGCCTTCGTGTGGCTGGATAATTTCATGCGTTAAACGCCTGATCACGTCCATCACTTTTATACCTCCACGCACTTAGTTTTTGTATAAATACCCTCGCAGTCATGTAACTTAGTCACCTGAAGAGTGCTGCAAATACTTATCAGTTAAAACGTATTGAAGACAATGGAAGTCCAAGAATCTTTCATTCAACCTACATTATTGTCTTTCACTTTTAAGCAAACTTTGAGTTTTACACTTGCTCAAAAAGGTCGGAAGTCAAGTCAACTTAAATTTTTTAAGTGAAATCCCCCAAATACTATTCGATTTTTATATTCTACATACAATTCTAAATCGTTTTCATGTAGTATACCCTATTACGATCATCATGTGTTTTTGACATAATAATATCACAATCCAATATTAATTATAGTTAACAAAACTGGTAACAAAGCACATTACTGTACCTATTTAGCTACTGTCTTTTTAAATTCTGTTGTTAAAAAATATCGTAAAAGTAAAATGTGTGTAAGTGAAAAAGAGCGCATACTAATCTTCATGATAGTGGGCTATGCTGATAGAAAAAAATATATTAATAATATCACTCAAGAGAATACGACGATGTCTAGATCTAGACCAGTCTTTCTCAAAGTGGGCGCTGGAGGCCTAGAGGGGGCGATAAGGGGCCCAGAAAAAATTGAGGACGCTGTTGTGATTTAAGGGGCGATGGGTGTATGTAACTTTAGCTACTTCATATTTTAAAATTCACTGAAATTAAAATCCTCCCACTACACAACATTTATTTATTAGTTCATATTTATATCCTATTTTATTGTATAAATATAAACTAAAAATATATTAAATATTTATTATTTTTAATGCGTTCGCAACACTATTCATATCTTAAGTTATTTAGGAACAGGTATTAAACACTGAAAAATATTCGTGTCTTTAAGTGTCGCAGGTGAGGTCTCCACCTCAAAAGACACATATTAAAATTAGGTATCTATTGTTGCAGCCAAGCTGAGCACTTGCCGAATGCGGGATTTTTTTGTACCTTATCTAGTAAGAATAAAGAAAAAATAAAATTAAAATTAGAAGGTTTAATTGTAATTCACGTTTGGCGCGAACAAATATTGTACGATTTATTTGTGCAATCCTGTATTATAGTCCGTCAACGTTCGTGCGGTTCGTTTTTGCGAAGTGCAGGTGCGGGGAGGGACGTAATGTTCCGCCGCACGCACGCATCGCACTCGCTCGCCCTCCCGGGCACTCCGCCCGCTACCCCAATACTCTTAATGCTGTAAAGTTGAATTATTATTGCTCAATGTTGATTATTGTTAATTTTGAATAAAAGATACTCTTAATATTGTAAGGTTGCATTATTATTGCTCTCTCTGGTAAAAAAAGTCTCGTTTAAAATATAGGTTTAATTAAACTTCAGGCGAGACTAATAGGTTATTGAGATTTTTAAGGTGAAAAAAAATTGGGGGCGCTACAAAATAACTAATTTCTAAAGTGGGCGTACAACGAAATAAGTTTGGGAACCTCTGAATCTGTGCGCAGGTACGCAATAAACTATAATTTGTAATAAAAGTAAATTAAATGTTTTATTATCGTATTGTGATTTTAAATATTGGTATTTGGCCAAATTTGGTATACGGAGGTTTTTTGGGGCGCTGATTACGAATCTGATAAAATATTTTTTCGGCAACGTTTTGTTTTCGAGATATTCATCATCAAAGTTGAAAATCAAACTAACCTTATTTACACTATTCCTCCTTCTTTTTGCACAGAAGTCTTGATTTTTACACTAAATTGGCACAAAATATTTCACAAACACCTTTTTAAAACTTGTTTTTATATTTATTTTACACCTTTTTTCCATTAAATTGCAAACCTCCATTTTCACACACCGCAACGTGGTCGCAACTATGTATACACTGGGGATTTTATAAACAAATATGGCTGCTACCTTTAAACTTGAAAATTCGCAATTTAATGGAAAAAAAGGTGTAAAATGAATAAAAATACAAGGTTGAAAAAATATTGTGTGCCACTTTAGTGTAAAAATCAATAATTGTGTAAACACAAGGGAATATAGTAAAAATGAGGTTAGTTGAATGTTCAACTTTGATGATGAATATCTCGAAAACGAAACGTTGCCGAAAAAGATTTTTCAGATTCGTAATCAGCGCCCCAAAAAACCTCCGTATACCAGCTTTGGTCAAAATCGGAGAGGATTCAACTTTCGAGATAATTACCAAAATATTGCTTATATATCTGAGCATTTAGTGTTTTTTTGCAATACTGTCAAGAAAACAAATAGCAAATCTACTAAAAACTTTTACAAAAAAAACCCTGCACACGGTCTTTATTAACAAACCTCAAAAAACATTTTGTTTTTTTGGCAATACTGCCAAGAAAAAAAGTAACAAAGTCACTAAAAATTAAAAAAAAAACCTAACTTTGATAGGGTGCAATTTTTTATGGTATGTCATGAAATCATAGCATTTGAATATTTATGATTTACACTGATAAATACAGCAGTACAAGTTTTAACAATATACAAGTTATCTCTGTTGTGCCGAATAAATCTGAAATTTCATGCTTATTGTGAACTTAAAACAAGTGACAAAGATTAGATGTAATTTTAACGAAAGATTAGATGTAATTTTAACGGAGTAACATGAAGATTTATAAAGCATCATAACACACTGCGTTTTTCTTAATATATTTTTTTCTAAATAATTCCTGAGCTTGAACCTCAGAAAAACAGAATCGAACCAAAAATTAACGAATTAATGAATCCCAAAAATTTAAAAATATGGGGATACTGGCTTCAATAATGTTTTTGTCTGTTATTCTGCATTTTTTAATTTCCTAGAAGAAATGTCAATCAAAGTGCAATTTAATAATGATAATTAGATAAGTACTAAGCGTGTTTGTCATTAGTTTGTTTTTCAAGATCCTTGACTTTATAACTACGTTAAAAAATATAAAAAATAAATGTATTATTCTTTTATACCTATTTAAAAAAATGTCTTAATCATATGCTGACATAAATGATGATATAAGTAATGATGTAAATATTAGTCGAATATTTTAGATATTATAGTCTATCAGATATGAATTCGAGAAAACACTAATTTAAGGTTAGAAGCCAAATAGTTTTTTGTTGGAAAATCATAGCATTAAAATACATTCTTAGACAATATTTATAGAAAATTTAAAAAGACATAATATATTATTAGACTCAAATACGTAAGAAAAGTTAATATTATAAGCATATTAGGAAAAAAAGACTTCAGTGATTCATTATTATTTCTCCTTATTGTGTATTTTGAAATCATATATTTATAAAACTTAAAAAAGTTAGTTTCGGTTAGATGATATTAAAAGCTTTTACAAGCGAAGAATGCATATTTTTCAATTGTAGATTAATTTTTCCATTAAAACAAACATACAGTGTGTCCCAAGTTGGGCCTACATGTATTGGTAACTCGGGAACCATTAGAGCTACAGTGTTGGTTAAATTAGGAAAGTTTTAGACAATTTAATTGCAAAATTAAATCTGCTTTCAGATTTTATTTATCTTTTATGGTTTTTGAGATAATTAAGAAAAACCAAAATGGTGCATTTTTAACTTTGCTGTAGTAAACTACCAATTTACTTTTAAGATTACACATTAAGAACAGTTTTAAGAAAATTTAATTGTAAAATACAACTTAGTTTGAGATTTTCCAAACTTTGTATTTTCATGACGATATGATTTACAGAAAAGCCTTGCCGAACACAAGTTTTTTCAGATTGCTTAAGCTCAAAAACGACAATTTGTTATTTGATAGAGGCTAACTAGACGAGTATCCCGTTCAAAAAACAAATGATACATTATATTTAAATAATGTGAAATGTCAAAATAAGCGTGCATCTTATTTCTCGTTTAGAAACGTCTTCAACAAAAATTCAAGTTTTGATTATTTTAAGTATTTACAATAATGGCTCTTAATTATTCCAATGATGAAAAGGTGGATATGCTAGAAATTTATTTTAAATCTAACAGAAATACAGAAGCTGCATCACTTGCATACGAAGAACTATTTCCGGAGCGGCAACAACCTAACCAATGACATTTTAGATTCTTAGTTACAAACTTGTTAGCCTATGGATCTTTTGTGAAACCGAATCCCAAAACTTATACAAAAAATAATGAAGCAAGAGAGGCGATTATAATGGAAAACGTTAGAGATGATCCTACAACATTGGTTAGAAAAGTGGAAGAACAGACAACAATTCCTAAGTCATCTGTGCATCGGTCTTTAAAAAAACACCGTTTTCATCCATACAAACCACGTATTGTCCAGGGTCTTCAGGGAATTGATTTTAATAGACGAAACACCTTTAGTCAATGGTTTATTACTAAATGTCAACAGATACCCAATTTCCAATCCAAGGTTCTCTGGACAGACGAAACCCGGTTTACAAATTGTGGAATTTTTAATAGGCACAATTATCACTGCTGCGATACAGAAAATCCACATAATTTAGAAGAAAGACGGCTACAAACAAGGTTTGGCTTTAATGTCTGGTGTGGCATCATAGGTAATTTAAAATGCACCTTTAATTTACGTCTCACAATTAGATAAAACATTTATTTTTCTGTTTTAGACAACCGTTTAATTGGACCATTTATTTTTGAAGAAACTCTGATGGAGATAGAGGTATTTGCTACTCCTGCAAGAACAGATTTTACCGGCCATTAGAAATACAGTTCCGCAAAAGAAAATGAATAATTTGTGGTTCCAGCATGACGGATGTCCAGAGCACAGTACCAAGGAGGTGATGGAGGTCCTTAGAAATGCCTTTAATGACAACATAATCTCTAATAAAGGGCCAATTGCTTGGCCAGCTAGATCACCGGACATCACACCCCCTGATTTTTACCTATGGGGACACGCAAATAATCAGGTGTACGAGTTTTCTCCGCCCGAAACTAGGCTGGAACTAGAACACAGGGTACGGGATGTGTTTGCTTCCATCAACCGAAGCACGTTACGCCGAGTAACCCGCAAGGTGTTGGAAAAATGCGAGAAATGTGTGGAAAATGGAGGAAGACATGTACTGTGATTTTATTTTCTTGTTTACCGATACATTTTTGTTTTACAGTTGTGTTTAATTATTATCAGTTTAAGGTAATATTAGGAAGTATTAATTTTTGCAAAAAGCATCACTTTTTTGTATAAGTTTTGAATTTCGCTCTCACAAAAGATCCATAGGGTAACAAGTTCATCACTAACGGCCGAGTGATGATCGCGTTGTTAAATTTAGCAATAGACTTAGCAATTGTTAAAAGTTAACAACGGTTTAGAATGTTTAACAAAATGTCAGATTTTGACAGATTGCCTACTAAAATCATTGAATAACACTGACAATGACCTTTTCTTAAACATTATAAACTGTTGTTAACTTTTAACAATTGCTAAGTCCATTGCTAAATTTAACAACGTGATCATCACTCGGCCGTAAGAATCTTAAATGTTCATGGTTAGGTTGATGCCGCTCCGGATGCGTATTATTTGTTTTTTATGAAACGGGGCGGCCATTACGCAGTCTAGTCTAAGCCTACTATCAAATAAACAAAAATTATCGTTTTTAGAGCTTAAGAAATCTGAAAACCTAGGCTTGTAATACATCAATGAAAAGCTCTTAAAGAGCTCTTTTCAAAAATGTAAAAAACCAATATGGCGTCCGTATGAAAATCCAAAGTTTGGATAAATATCTCAAAAACAAATAAAGTTAGAAAAATATTTTTACTTAATTTAAATTCTTCTTAAAAAAGTGTTCTAATAATGTAGTAATCTTAAAACAGTAAAATTGGTAGTTTGCGAGCTACAGCAAAAGTTAAAAATGCACCATTTTGGTTTTTCTTAATTATCTCAAAAACCATAAAAGATAAATAAAATCTGAAAGCAGATTTAATTTTGCAATTAAATTGTCTCAAAACTTTCTTAATTTAACCAACACTGTAGCTGTAATGGTTTCCGAGTTACCAATACATGTAGGCCCAATTTGGGACACACTGTATTAGAACAAAAATACCGTAAAAAAACAATGTTGGTCTTTTTTTAATAAAAATGTCTTTATAGCTACCAAAAACATTTTACAAATCTTATAATTTAAGTTTTAAGGGCATCTTATGTAAATTAGTGTAGCAAATATTTAATAATAATTAATATAACACGTGTTTGGAAATATTATAGAACATAAATAGTATGAAAACTCCACAATTCGCAATTTAGTAATCTACGAGAAGTCCCTGTTAAATTCCCTTATACAGGCAATTATATCGATTTCGCGAAGCCATGAAATCAAAAGCTTCTTATTTACAGACTTCCAGCTTTGAGAAAACGATCCACGTGAAGGTCGTCCAAAAAGTGCATTAACACCAGTTTTGGGAATCGTAGTTTTAAAATCGTAAGGGAATTGAATTTTTTAAATCGAAGTTTTTTTTAAAAAATAAATAAATAACCCCAAAAAACTCGAATGCAAAAAATTTTTTTGGGCAAAAAAACTGTAAAAAGTCATCATAATAAGACTTGTGTTACACATATAAAACGAAATAACAAAGATACTTCCCAATAAATCGTAAATCAGCCTGCAGGGGATTTTTAAATGAAGAAATTTTTTTCGTGGAACTGGCAAAAAATCAATTTCCGCTAATGAGAGTTTAATTCGCGTCCGAATTTTTTCCCCCCAAGGATAAGGCAACTCCAATACTTACGCTTACTCGTAATGAATCCAATTGGTTTGCATTTTTATTCAACCCTCGCATCGGGATCGGCTTTTAGGATGGGACGCGACCCGACGCGCGATTAAATTAATGATATTTTAGCGACAGCAGTTAAGTTTTTTAAAAAATTTGGCTGTTTTTTGAGATAACATTAATAAAACAATACATACAGATGTTCGAATAATTTTTTTAAAAAATTTAATATGTAATGATTAATATATATATTTTTTAAAAAATTATTTTTAAAACCTTTTTTGGGGGGTTGGGAAACCTGCAAATCTAAGGAGGACCCCACTGATTAACACCAGAAATTGTAGCAAAAATACAAGATATTGTTTTGAAAGATCGTCAATTAATTGATATTTTGTAGAAGTCCCAGAAGTTTTTGGTTTTAGGAGCTGTGTGAACGATGGATGATACATTCGCTAACAATGGAACAAAAACACAGTCGAATGCGAGTTTGTTAGAAAAATTTAAGTTTTAGGAAAAAGGATTTTGTGCATAGCTTCATCACTATGGATAAGACTTGTGTCTATCACAGTGACTCTAAAACAAATAAAAAAGGGGTGCTGTGAAACCAACTGTTTTTTTAATGCATGAAAATTTTTTGTGGTTCG